>RJWM01025179.1:0-29691 GCA_004363535.1 Dasyprocta punctata | reverse complement strand
ATCGATAATGTGAGTACAATAGCTACTATAACATACCTTGCTATCTTCAGATTAGCTGACCATTCCAACAGGTGTAGTAGAATTGAACCAAAAACAAAACAAAACAAAATCAATAAAAACAGAATATAAAATAAAGGAAAAAAAGAGAAAAATAATAACGATCAGAGTAAAGCAAAATGGTGAGAACCATATTGGTCCTTGAAGACAAGACAGAAGAGAATCCCCCGTATTTGCAACATTGCCTATTGTCATCATGCAAAGAGACGTTCAGGGTGCCGATCAGAGGCCTGCAAAATCTACGAAACAATACTAGCATTTAGTTGCTTTATGTACCTTAGTTGCCATCAATTTAGCCAGACCTCAGAGCCAGCAGTTTGCTTATGGGGATGTGTGTGTGGGGGATATATATGGATGATGTCCTTGATTCCAAGCCTGCACGCCAGTGCTGCGCGGGCCCAGCGAGTTGGGGCCCAGTTGGGCCCATTCTGGTTGTCCTCCGGAGTTGTGCAACCCCCAACCCCGGAAGGCGGATCAGTTCTCTCTTGATGTGAGCTGGCGCCACATGGGCCCAGCGAGTTAGGCCCCAGTTGGGCCCATTCTGGTTCTTCTCTGGTGTCCGGGCGGCGCCCAACCCCAGAAGGCCTGATGTGAGCTGGTGCCGCGCAGGCCCAGTGAGTTGGGCCAGGCATTGTGATATTACAGGATGTTTAGCAGCCTCCCCAGCCTCTACTAGATGCCACTCACTAGTATTTCTCCTTCCTTACTTGTGACAGCCAAAAGTACCTCTAGAATACCGCCCAGGTCTCCAACTCCAACCCTGAGATGTAGATGATACTAAGGCTGGGGTTTGAGTCTGGCAAACTCAGCTACCCACTGGTTACCCAGCCATCAGCAGGGGCATCAAGTGATTTGTCAGGGGAATTGACCAATGGGCAGGACTCTGGCAGGTGTCCACCTTCATGGACACTAAGGGTTCTGTGTCACTATCCCACCTGTAAGGCAAAAGCTGACTTCGTGAAAAGAAAAATAAATAAAAGGTTGGCATAGACCCATGAAGCATATGAAAGAAAAGAGCTATGCTTCTCCACTGCTCAGCTCTGGCAGGGTGTAGGAGTAATGAGTCCCACACAGAATACTCAGGCATGTGTCGTTAATTCTGTTTTATACTTACAGAGCTTGCTTCCAGGAGTAACTAGTAGAGTGCTGGAGAGGCCTTAAGAACTATTTTATATTCCAGATTCTGCCACCTGCATATAGTATTCCCTCAGGTTTGAGTGACAATTTAAATTATTATCAACTAAAATGATTAGCCTTTTAGTGTCGCTGGTAGATCCAGCTGGGAAAGAGTGTTTTAATGACTTACCAGGATGAGTAGAAAAATCATTTGCTTTGTCTCTTCTTTTAAGAAATCATTTGTAATGAATTTACTTTGAAGGAAAGGAATTCACATTATTTTCATTTACCTTGGCCCTGAGCTAGAAACCTCTTCTTGAAAGGAGGCTGACTTCCAGCTCTTTCTACTGTTTCATAAGTCAGACATCACTGAGGGATGAAAGGGTAGAAGTCTCACACCAGGAAAGGGAGATCTTTTTGGTTTCAGTTTGTAGATTTGCTAGACAGGTTTTCAGGGGTTTTGCTTTTGCAGTCTAGAAACAAGAGGAAAAATGGAGCTTGGCATTTTGCTGTACTGTTATCCAAAAAATTCACTTTCCAAAGAATTACTTTTAGCTGTTTGTCAGAAAGAAATTCTTAAACTGTGCAGTGTTCTCTCTGCACCTACTCACCCTCTAAAAAGATGTCACAAAGCTGGACAAAGAAAAGATGACATTCAGTATTTGTCTCCACAGAAGGGCATAGATCCGACTGGAAAAACTGAGCTACTAAAAGACTGTAAAGTCAGTGTAAATGAAAATCTTATTTGATTCTTTCCAAGAGTTATTCACATTTATTTCTTTTCAAAGTAGATTGGGAAGAAGTTGCGGCAGTGTATCATTGTAGCTATTTTGATGTGAGAGTTTCCCTGTCAGTCACCACAGACAAGGAGCTTCTACAGATACTGTCTTGTCTTGGAGGTGAGGGAGAAAGTAGCTGCTGAGACGGTTTGCATGTAACATGTATGGGGCCTCAGGAGACGGTCAGAGTCCTAAGGCCTCCATCTTCCTGTGAGACCTTGACTCCAGAGTGAAGACATAAATAGATAAGTAGATAGTCGAGGAGCTCAGAAGAAAAGAATTGTCTGTTATACACAGGAATCGTGTTAGAGAAGATCTCTGCTTATTATCAGTGATAACAATAATTAAAGGGCTTTGGAACCTCAGTGGTCACCACTGCACTGTTTAATAGTAATTATTGGGTAATTACATATTATTATGGCAGAGATATATAATTATATAATTGTTATTATTAAGTATGATGTTGGCCACTGTGGTTCCAATCCCTTCTTCATTTGTGGGGCCTCTTTGGGAATGGTAATTGAGATAATGAGGGACATGGTAGAGAAGAGGGAAAGTAATTGGGAGAGGGCATGTTTGCTTGGTTCGTACAGAACAAAGGCTGGGGAGACAGAACCTCAGGAATCAGTGACATCTATACTGGAGTGGTTTGCTTGGCATCTCCAGCTGACCTGGGAGATAATTATTCTCAAAGAATTTTTGGCACAGAGTGTTCTGGCTTCATTTCTTTCCACTGCCTTTGCAGAGTGCCTGACTGTGGCATCGCACCAAGGCGATGTGTGTGACGCCCCTGCCTTGGTCTTCACTGTGCAAGGGTACCTGGGGACAGCTGGAGAATGGGATGTGGGAGAGAGAAAAGAGAGGATTACCAAAGAAGCCTGGACCTAGAAGGCACCTTTCAAAGCTCGGTTCCCGGTGTTATTTTATTGATTCTCTCTGAGAGGAGGCAGTGTGCTCGAATGGATGGAGCCCGAGAGACAGAGGGTTGCACCCAAGTGGCAGCTCTTGTGTTGTGTGGTCCCAGGGGTGGCTTTATGTCTCTTCATCTGCCAAGCGGGGATAAGGACCCTCTGCCTTTGAGGTGGTGGGAGGATTGGACACGGTGTGCAAAGCACCTGCAGCAGCGGACCTGGCCTGAGTGTACACTGAACATGGTCTGCCGAAAGAAGTAGCAGTAGACATTGGCTGCCTTTCTCCCATGAGAGACCCAGCCTCAGAGATAACTCAAAGCCCATCCTGGGTCACCATAGCTAGCATGTGGCAGAACTGAGGTGAAAACACAGGTCTTCTCACCTTGGTGCTAATCGGACACCAAGAGACTCTGGTGACACCTAGCAAATTCCTCCCGTGGAAGCTGTGCAGTGACAGGAGAGCCTGGGCCTTTAGCCCTGTGTTTAGTGGAGCACAAGACAAGCTGAGGCTTGTTTGCCTCTGTCTTGAGTGTTGCCCGGGTCACAGGGAGGGAGTTGCTAGGCAATGCCTGGAAAGCTTTCCACAGATGGTTAGGCTCTGTAGGAGAACCGGGTGGGTTTGTTGGGGAGAGCAGAGCTCACGAGGCAAAGGCAGAGCTGGGCGTGTGGGACTGAACACTTCTCAGCCTGCGAAGTTGCCTCTCGGCAGAGCTGAGGTGATCGTTATGGGAGAAAAGTTATGGCAGTTTTCAAAATGGAAATAAAGCCTCAACTCATAAATAACTTAATTGCTTATTCACAAACACATGCTCAGTAGGAAAATGATAAAAAGATGCACAAGTGAACGCTAAGAAGAGACACACCATTAAGAACAGGGTAAGGTCTGTGTTGGTGAATTATTCTAAGCACACTCTTTGTGGAGAGAAGACCATTCAAGGTTAGGTTGATGAATGCAGAAAAATAAAGAATAGCAAGTTTATAAAACTGAGTCTCTAAAACTAAGTTTTAAATGTCTCAGATTATCCTAAAACATTTGCATTTATTTATTTATTTGTATCTCATTCAATAGGAAAAAAAAAAAAAGAAAAGTAAAAGGTAGAGCCAGTCTCTCCAAGTGTGGGTAAAGTTAGAGAGTAAAATAAGGTTCTTAAAATATGGTTTTCATTTCCCTAAATTAGGGCTTTGATTTCTAGACTCTGTGATTAACATGATTTGTCTCTTATTTTTGATGTAATATGTGTACAAAAATTTTAGTCTCCCCAGAATTAGAACACCGATTTTGATTTCCATAGTTTATTGTAAGATAAGGTGGGTATGAGCAGGTGATATGCTTAAGACTGAAATGTGTTAAGGGATGGAGGAAGTTGAAGGACGGTGCAGTCATTTGGGGTAGGTTAATGCGGCCAGATGTGATGCGCGATGGGTATTCTTCAGTCGCATTTGACATTTGGTGTCTTGGGCACATCTGAGTCACTTTGGTAGCACTGAGTCATACTGTGTCAAGTGAAAGAGTCCCCTCTGAGCTCTCACTGTGCCCAGAAAGAGGTTCCTTGGCCTCAGGTGAGCTTTGCTTGTTCTGTCCTTTGTTATGACCATGGGGAAGCTGTAGGAGGTGGGCTCCATTCTGCTGGCTGTTTGATGCTCAGTGACCACGTTAGAGCTATGGCCATCAGAGTCTGGGGCCAACAGTAAGAAACATGGATTATTACCTTGACCTTCAGCTAGGGTGATCATGTACTTTACCATTCAGGCCTGGATTTTTGCCTTTTGAGAGTCAAGAGGGACCCTTTTCTGTCTAATATGAGAAGACGTGTGTCAGTGGGACTGCCCTGGGGCAAAGAGATAGATACTGCACGTTGGTCTCTATAAGTCCCTTCTGCTTTTTGAGTCTCCATTCAATGAGAGAGAGAGAGAGAGAAACAGAGAGAGAGAGAGAGAGAGAGAGAGAGAGAGAGAGAATCTGCTATATCTTTCTCAAAGGCTTTTAAACCTGCATGAAATAATAAATGTGGAAAGTGTTTTGAAAACAAGGGATCATTTTACAGATTTACTGGTTATTTCCAGAAGCCCAAAAAGGAACCCAGAGGTTCAGCAATAATTCATAGTGCTAAACCTTGCAAACAAGTTCCAAGAGTTCCAATTTTTTATTGCAAATAAACGGATCCATTGTTAGTCTCTTAACACTTGTATACCTGTGCAGCCAATGCTGTGGGTGGATTTGTGTTTTGATATAAAAAGTGACAGCTACTCAAAGTCCCCATTTTCCTCTCTTGATCAGATAGTGAAGAAAAGAAGCTTCTCACTAGCATTCTTAGACTCCTGACAACAGTCACAAGAATTAGCATCTGAAGCCAAGGAATGACATCTAGTTTGAGGTTTTAGTGTGGTTTTAAAAACATTTAGAGAATGACTAGCTAGCTGCAAGCTTCTCTGTCTCTGCTTATGACTATTTTGGTGGTCTGTAAGAGGCAATAATTGAAATATCATTGCTTTGGGGCTGTCTCATTTTTTGATAATGCAAAGCCTAAATGTGTTTGCCTGAGCGTCCTCAGAAGAATGCTGCGACAAGTGTGGGCTATGTGACCTCCCCCATGTAGTACAGGGAGGTTGTAGAGGTACCTTTGAGTCCCAGAGCCTGATTAGTTCACTGTTGTAAATTAAATGATCTAGACTCAGAGATAGAAGTTGGGAAGTTAAGGTCAAATATATATGCACATATTAGGAAACCTGTTATAATTACATGGTGGAAGCACACTGTCTTGGGAGCCAAATGTTGATCAATGTTAATTTTAGGGTAAACAGAGGGAGAGAAAGACAGGAAAAGCCAGTTGCCTCCAAGGCTAAAAATATTCTTGAGTTGAGACTCAGCATCTATGGTATACAACCTGGTAATTACTTCTGAATGGTGATTACTTGTTCTTATATAATTAACCTTGGGGTTCATCTGGACTGGCAGGGTTTCTGTCCTCGAGTGGACCAATCACTGTGATTCACAGACCACCAAACTAAAACTAGAAGCACTTGCATACTCAGTGATTTTCCCACTGCCCATTTGGAGTCAGTGACTTCTCTCGCTGTGTTACAGGAGAGGTACTGCTTATTAGAGACTAAGTCTGTTGGGAAGGTAATAATAGCAGTGAAACTGTAGATACTTGTCAAGGGGAATGTGATTTGGAAAAGAGGCTCCAAGGAACTGGCATCTTCTTTTAATTAAAGCTGCTTGAAAAGCCTTTCCATCCTAGAGTCCTTCTCTCGGTCTCACTTGGGAAAGCCCAGAAAAGAAAAATGTTAATCAGCCCTTCGGCATTCTGGCGCTGATTAGTACAAGCTGAATCCAAAATAAAGAGAAAGTGAGAGACCCAGGGCAGCAAAAGAAGGATCTTTAAGGCTGTGAATATGAAATTAAATTTAATGCTTTAAACTCAAACCGGGCTGAAATGAAGTGGAAGTGGAGTTGGGAAGAGAAGAGATTGGTGTGCTCATTTCTATCTGAGAAGTGAGACTGGGAGAGGCTGGAATCAATCCCACATTTTCTGGAGCAGATATTGGTTGTTACTTATGAATAGCCATCCCTCGCTCCCATCCTTCTCAACATGACTGTGCCTTTATAGGAGAGCCTGCTTCCTCCACATTGCTGTGCGCCTTCCAAGATGATCGTAGTCATCTTCACTCCTCTTTAAGCATGTGTTCAGGCAGGAGTGTATAGAACAGCTTTACTCAGTGACATGTGAAAGAATGCTTTCTGGCAAATGGGGGCACTGGGGAAAGGCTTTTTTGTTTTCTTATAAAAAATGACCACCAGCCTGGGGATGTAGGTCAGTGTACAACCCTTACCTACCATGTCGCCCAGGACTCAATGCCCAGTACAAAACACACACACACACACACACACACACACACACTGGAGATCTCCAGGAAGAGGCTGGCACCCTTCAGTTTCTTCTGGCTGGGGTGCCAGCGCCTGCCACCTTGCTTCTGTGAAATGAGTTAGCTTGAATACCTGCCAATCTGGTGAGGAGGGCAGAGTTGAAAGACAGAGAAATTTTGCTCAGTTAGGATGTCAAAGAGCCCATGAATTACATGCTTTGGAGCTGCCCTGCCTTGGAGCTTCTGACTATATGGACAACTCCCTTATTGTTTATGGTAGTTTACTCAGAGTTCTTGTTATTAGCAGTTGAAAACATCCCAGCCAATATAGTACTTTCCTAGACAAGTTACATACCTTTTATAAAAAATTCATTTCTCTGTCCATACAGGGAGTCTCAAATCCTTATGAGGGCGACTTCTGAACCTCCTTGTACCTCCTGGTAGACAGTGCACAAGTTAATAATAAGAACTATGATAATCACTTACATTTGTTTAGGGTATGCATTTCCCAAAGTACTTTTTCGCTGACCCTTTATAACAACTCTAAGAAGCAGGAGAGATGAATATTATTATTATTCTTTTTAAGATCAGAAAATTAATGCAAGAAAGTAAAATGACTTATGTGACATGTCTAATGACATGTTGTTAGAGCCAAGATAAAAACCTGAGTCTGGCAAAGAGAAATGTTTTGACATTAAAAAAGAGTAACAGTAAGAAAAGATAAAAAAGGGTGGACTTTGGAGGCCACTAGGAATGGGTTTAAATTCCCACTCTACCTCCTTTAACACTAGGGTCTCAGACAAGTTACTTAACTCTCCCTAAACTTTGACTTCCTCATCTGTAAGATGATAATGATATGACTGTTTAATAAATAAATGAGAAAATATATTCAGTATTTGACATATCACAGATTTTCTTCTGCTAAACAGAGTTTCCCCCTTATGAAAAAAAATTATGATAACTCTGTCCTTGGATTTTTTTTAAGGGCAAGGTGGGCAACCATGAATGTAACTAAAAGCAAAAGACTAGAGAGAACTAATTATTCCTAGCAATCATTCAAAATGCAAAAAGAAAGGAAGAATGAAACAGAAGATTAATATTGAAAATGGTCCTGGCCATTTGGTAAGCCAAGTGATATAAAACAGGATGCTGCAGTACTGAGAGAGGGCTGGGAAATTTCTGTGGAAATGAAAATAAGGGCACACAAACAAGGTAGCAGGCAAGGTACAAGTACGGAAGAAAAAGAGCTGGGGGCCATAATGGTAAGCAAGTTAAATATTAGTCTGTTTCACTTTGTTCTTATGAAGACAAAGGCCTTGGAATTCATAAGCAAGCGCCTCGCATGGGGAAACTGAGTTGATCTTCCCACTCCACTGGTCTCAGTCAGGCTTCCGAGAGCCCTGCATTCTCTCTGCCCCCGTCTCTTAAATGAGATGGATGGACCAAGGAGGAGTTTGAAGAAAACTGAATGGGAAGTCAAATGAAGATGACTAGAGGTTTAGAAAATAGGACTGAAGGAACAGTTGTGAATTCTCCTATAGCAATGAGGGCAGCCAGGGAGCCTAATACTTCCAGTGTGTGATGGGTATTTGGCAGAGGTCAAGAGCGACCTCCCACCTTCCCTGTCCTTGACAGGGGTCTGAAAATATCAGGTGCCCAGTGACCATGTGCTCATGGCAATGCCAATTTTAAATGCCTTCTGAAAATTTAGTGTGAATGTTATAAATAACTTTGTGACAACAAGCAGTAGAAGATCTGGAATATAAATCATAAACCCGTCTTTTTCTGTAGAAAACCTTACACATAAATTTTATTTTATGCTTGTGTATTCAAACCCTTAAATTAGGCAAAATGAGAGAAAAGGCAATATTTAAAAATATACGGGTAGGTAGTTGGGTTTCCAGATTTATGTCCCTGCTTTGCCACTGCTAGGTCTGTAAATTTGGACTTTATTAGTCTTGCTGAGCCTCAGTTTCCAGTTTCCTCATCTGTAAATTGGGAATAATAATAAATCTCACCCTTATAGAGTTTTAAGGGTAATAAGTCTATTAATACTTAACCCTGTGCTTAGAACTTCCAAATAAGTTAATAAACATTAGCTATCATCATGGAGTAGGTAGAGAGGATAAATTCGTTCATTTTGGGAGGTGCCGCAGAAATCATCTAATATTAATTCAGATCGGTGACTTAGTATCCTGATCTGCTCACTCACAAAAGTTGCATTGTCGCATGCTGAGGCATAGTTCTCTGTGGCCTTGTGCCCCCCAGACTCCTCTTCCTGGTAGCTTCTGCTCCCACCCATCTCCAGCCACCTGAGGAAGGAGGGGGAGTGCTGCTCTTGTCCTGTGGCCCTAACTGTCCTATTGGTAAGGCAGGAGAGTGTACCCCCGGCCCCCCACCCCTCCCTGACTCACTGCCCCTGAATGGGCTGCTTTCCCTTTCACAACTCTTTGTTGGAAGGATTTCCACTGAGAGACACACCAGACCAGGGCTCAGTGGTGGGAGTCTGTAGAGCTGGCAGGTCATGCAGCTTTGGTGGTTGAGGTCTCCATTAGAACTGGCCATGTAGGCCGACCTCGTCTCCAGAAAGGGGAAGTCCGAAGAGATCTGCTGTCAGCAAACTTTCCCACATCCCTGCAAGCTGCCCAGAAGCCTTGCACATTTTCTGTGACAGCCCATGCCCTGTGATTTGAGCTACTCTGAGCTGTTTAGTTCTCTGAAACCAAGTAACCCCTACACTGGACACTGGCCTCGTGTCTCTTCAGTTAGGCATGAGAAGCCACTAAGTCAATGTTGATAATGATGGGGATGACAACGAGGAGGACAGGGGGACCCCATGGAGAATCTGCTCTAAGGTCTAAGTTCTTCATAGGCACTACTGTTCTCTAGAGAAGTCGCCCGAAGTGGCTGAATTTTTAGCATCACCCTGTACTAATGGCTGGTGAACAGATGTACCATTAGCCCCCTGTCTCTTGGATGAGAGGCGTAACTTTTGCTGCAGTTTCTACAGCCTCTTCTCCCGGTCCACCACTTACTCTTCTGCCCTTTTCCCTCTTGTTTAATATTTTCTGCCACAGCCTTTGTTACCTTGCTTCTGTTATTCAAACTCGGGCTCCTTTAATCGAATGGTTTTCAAGCTTACTGTTCCACTAATTATCATATTTAAGTTACCTTTAGCAGTTAAAAGAAGTGGAATTGCATCTTCATTGGAGATTTGGTTCTGAAGTGTATGTGAGGCAAACATTGAACACTCTCAAAATTCCTATTGAAAATCCTGGGAGGTCAAGGCAGGAAGATCCTGTTTGAGTCCAGCTTGGGCAACTGATTTACAGAGGTCCTGTCTCAAGAAAAAATAAAAAATAAAAAAGGATTGGAAATGTAGTTCACTGTGAAGGTCCTGGGTTCAATCCTCAGTAACACACACTCACAGACACACACACAATGGGGTGGAGGAGAAAGTGAGAGAGCGCAAGCGAGTCTTAGGGTCCTATATCATCTGAAAGGGGGTGGCAGTTTGTGTGGTCTGTGTACAGAGAAGCTGTACAGCAATACTCGTGTACATGTGTTTAATCATCCATGAAGTATTGTGGAGTATCTGATAAAGAGTTTTAAACAAAATAAATACCCTGCTTCCTTTTTTTTTTTTTTTTAACTTTTTCTATTTCTCTTTTTTCCCAGCAAGTAAGGAGATCTTTTTCCAAGTGGAAAGGGGGACAAGACATGGAGGGAGGTGGGAGTGAGTGGACAGAAAGATGAAAAAAATGATGCCAAAAAATTGAAAAAAATGGAGACAGAGCTTTTGCAGAGGGGAAGGGGACCCCGAGATGGAGGGAGCAGGAAAGAAGGGGAACATTAGGGGATGAAAACAAATTATGCTGTGCTGTGAACATGCACCACCTCCCTGTGATAAATGCAACCAGTATGTCCTGCAAACATGTACAGATAAACATAAAATTTTGAAAGAAAAGCAAAAAAGAAGATGTTCAGTGGTGCGCATAGGCACTGTACTCTCCTGCATTGTCTGCTCCTGACCTCACGGGTTCCCAGTGCGGGCAAAGCATGGGTCATCTCTCTTCTGTGTGGAGAAGGCTCCGTCACACCCCTTTCTCTTTGGCTCTTTCTTGCAGATACTTCTGCAGCCCCACAGGCAAACACACTCATCTGAGACCTAATCAGGAAATGAAAAGGAAAAATGAGGAGCTAGGAAAGATGCTAAAATAGTCAATTATCCACCGGGGACAACCTCTCTCAGCTGCCCTGGCAGAGACGGATTGTAAAAAGGAGGGGCAGAGCCGAGGGGAAGGGCAATTGGTAGCTGCCTGTACCAGAATCATTTCACCTGCAGCCCACAGCTTTGAGGGTTGAGTGTTAAACGGAGACAGCTGGAGCCTCTGGTTTTCGCCACGCATGGCTGAGTTTGACGCTGGAAACTGGCATTCCCTCTGAAAACTTCAGCTCGCCTTTCGAAGATCGGTAATGACATCCCCAGGAATAAGAATGCTTTTGTGCCCATGGAGAGCAGAGTGACGTATCTGTGTATGCCTTTAAGTTCTGAATTTGGCATAACTGATTTTTAAATAAAAATCACCTAGCCTGGTTTACCATATGTCTGATGAGATACTGTAAGAACGAAGCGCAGAGCTTTGCCATTCACTCTTGAGGAAATGCATCTGCTGTCACATCTCAAAGCTATTTATTTCCCTTTATTTTAAGTGTGCCCAATGCCATCCATCCAGCTGTACATCAGATGTACAAGTAAAAATGGAAAATAATTTCTCAATTATTTGAACATTAACATTTTATATGTAACTCAGAATGGAGAAAATGTTTTAGGAAATAAGAAGATAGAAAATTCAGGAGAATATAGTGCTCTATGTCATCTGCTGAGACCCAGTGCCACTCACTATTTTCCTGACCTGATCTGAAGAGGAATAACTCTGCTTAGGTCTTTAACCTTGACACAAGATGATCAGAGAAGTGAGAAAAATAAATGCTGACTAGCAAAGAGCAGTTCAAAAGGAGGGTCTTCCGCGTGGGTAATGGCACACATCAGTGTAAGCTTGGCACCTGGTTTGTTAGTGGCTTTCAAGAGCACTGCACGTCAGTGCTTCTGAAGCTGCTACCCTGTGAATTTAACCTGTGCTCCACACCACGTAGATGAAGCAAATCCAGGAAGCGCCTCCCTGCTCTGAGGTCAGCAAATACCCCTTTGTCCTTTGGGAGTGGGTGTGGTCAGGAGGCTGGGAAGTTTTGCTAGTGACCCTTCATAATGACTGAGGCTTGCTGCTGGCTGTCCTGGTCTTCGAGCAGCTTTTTAACTTCCCATCTTCCTGTGTGGCCTGGCAGCATCTCTGGATTGGCTGGGCTTTCAGTGTGAGGGGAGGCCATGTAGCTCCACAACAAAGAAGGGGGCACTTTATGCTGCCAATGTCACACAATAGACCGCCCAGTGTCTGGGGAGCAGTTGCTCTGAGGTTGGCCCTGGTGCTTCCCTGGCTTGCCAGCCTCCTTCATGTGGAAAGGAGCCTCGGACTCACACCATATGCAGGGCCTGGCTCTGCCTCTCCACTCTGCTGGCTCTTACAATACATGTGGGCCCTCTTCTGAGTTTATGGGGAGCTGCCTTTAGCCACAGAGCTCTTCCAACCAACTAACGCCCCTTCTGCTGCTGCAGGCATCCTGGAATTCTGGCTGAGCAAGGAGATCTTAAAACTTCAACTAGTCCACACTCTCATTTCAGAGCTAAGTCGTTAATGGGGCTAGGGGCTGCATCACAGGCTGTCTGTAAAGCTGGCTTATCTCCTACCTCTATCCAGTGGAGAGGGATTGGGGTGGTCAAGGGTGGTAATGACCCATGACTTTCTCTTTCCCCCAAAGAGCCATGAAACCCTCGTGGAAGGCTGTGCCTGTCTCTGGCTGTGCCTCTTTCACTACTACTGCCTTACACACACACACACACACACACACACACACACACACACACTTCTGGCAATGTGAGGACCTGTGATCAGTCTGCTCGGGCTGGCATAACAAAGTCCCAAACTGGGTGGCTTCAACAACAGGCATTTATTTTTTCCACTTGTGAAGGCTGGAATCCAAGATCAAGGTGTGGCTGCTCCCGAGGCTCTCTCCGTGGTGTGTAGATGGCGCCCTGCTTGCTGTGTCCTCGCATGGCCTTTCCTGGGTAGGCACATATATCTCATATCTCTAATCTTAAATCTTCTTCTCCTGGAACATCATCAGATTGGCTTAGGGCCCACCCTAACAACCTCAGTTTAACTCAGTTATTTAAAGGCCCTATCTTCAAATAGTCATATTTAGAGCTATTAGGGCTGGGGCTTCAACATTTGAATTCCGGGGGAACACAGTGCAGCTGCTGACAACCTGCTTATGCACCTTAGCTTTCTGAAACTCACGCTCACCTGTCCCAAAGAGTCAGGGCTTCCAACTCCCCAGGAAACCACTGGCCACGCTGGGAAGCAAGAAGAAGAAGCCCTGCTCCCCCTCTGCCTCTCCAGTGGCTATGGACAGTAGCCCATCTCATGTCAGAGTTTGTCCACTTGAACTGTTTTTGTCTCAGTCCCTCTTGAAGAGAGTTGAAGTCAGAAACCAGGACTTGTCCCACTGGTCTCCAGCAGTGCCAACAGATTCTCTCAGGTCCACTCACTGCCCCACCTGTTCTGTCAGTGGCATTTCTCAGGCCACTGTTCCTGTCTCTTAACCATGGTGGCTGCTACCATTTACTGAATGCCTAGCATGCACCAGACTAAGTGCTAAGATCTTAACATAAATATTTAATAGTTCCCACAATCTACTGAGGTCACTGTTGTTACTCTCATGTTACAGGTGGGAAAGAAAAGATTGTAGAAGCCTAAGGGAACATAGTTGGTGTCCTAGATCTATGTGACTTTAGGACTTTACTTCTCCTCTTCCTCCTCCTCCTCCTCCTTCTCCTCCTCCTCCTCCTTTATTTTTATTCGTACTGTGAATCAAACTCAGGACCTTATGCTTGCCAAGCAGGCGCTGTGCTACGGAGCTATATCCTCAGCCCCAGGAATTTACTTCTAACTTTAACATGATGCTGCCTCCCTTGCTAACCTGATCAGCTGCTCTCTTAACATCATATGCATCTCCGGGGAATGTTCTCTCACTGCCTAACATAGGTCTCAGGTTCCAACTAAAGTGTTGCTCTTTCAGTGCCATCCCTTGAATGGAGGACTCAAACAGCACAGTGAAAATGAAAGAAGCCAGGTTTGGAGTCACTGGCCATGTCATTTACTAGCCGAGTGACCCTGACTAAGTTATTTAACTTTAATAAGCGTCAGTTTCCTCCTTTGTAGAAGGAGATAGCCCTGTCTCACAGGCATGAAGCTAGATGAGGCATGCCAAGCCTCCTGCACATTGTCTGGCCCACAGTAGGCATTCTTGAGAGGCATTTCTTGGTTAAGGACTCAAGAAACATGATGAAAGCACTTGGTGTCCTTAATGGATGTTAAATTTAAAATTAAAACACACACACACACACACGCACACACATGCTCCTGAGACCATTGGAGGAATTCGAGTGTAGATTTCATATTAGATAATGATAAGGCATTAATGTTAAATTTTCCAAGTGAGGCCATGGTATTGTGGTCTTGGAGGAGAATGCCCTTGCTCCCAGGAGGAACATGCTGAAGTATTTAGGCATGAAGTATCCCAACATCTGTCACAAATTCTCAAATGGTTCATCCCACAGCCTAATAGAGACACGTGCAGGCATGCAACCTATACATGCACAATGGAGAGAGAAAGCAGATGTTCCGGTACTCTGTAAGTTTGACATTTTTCAAAATACAAAGAAGCAGCAGAGTAGGGGAGCTTCCTGCAGAGCATGGAACAGCCATGGAAACCTGGGGCCCAACATGAAGACCAGTGGGAATTTTTAACATTTCTTCTGGACCCTAACACACTGTGGAAATACCCGTTCAGGATGCAGGACACTGCCTCCCTCAGGGTGGAGGCCAGCTCTGTCACCTCCCCAGGGGAGCCACCCTGTACCCATCCCCACCTGGCAGTCGTGCAGAGGCCACCTGTTTTCCTGGCCATGTCCCTAGTCACACTGCTAGAGACTTCACAAGCCCACACTGTGAGTGGCCTGACTGAGCCAGTGAAAATGCAGAATGCTCTATAAGCTAGAATTTCAGATAAACAAATATTTTTAAAAATATGTCTCAAATGTTGCAGTGAAACCCAAGTATATTAAAAATTAATCATCTTAAACTTGAATTTAAATTTAAGTGGACACTCTGTGTTTAACTAATCAGCCCTCCCCAGGGGAGTCACCCTATACCCATCCCCACCTGGCAGTCATGCAGAGGCCACCTATTCCCCTGGCCATGTCCCTAGTCACCCTGCTAGAGACTTCCTCCATGGACCTCAGTCCTCCAAGAAGGTCGTGGTTGTCTAAGACTGTGTCTTAGGAGCACAGTGGTGAGGTCTGTAGGCCCCCGCAGGTCTGCAAAGTGTGCCAGTGCCCCTGGTGCTTTGTCTTATAGCTATGAGTAGGGAGCAGAGGGTAGCTGCTTGGGCAGGGAGAGACCCACGGACCACAGGGAGGACAAGAAAAGCCTCAGAAAACCTGCTGGGCTCATGCACATGCCCCAGTGTGTCTGTGTCCCGGGCATCTCCCCTTCCCTCCTGGCCACTTCATCCCCAGCCACACCAGCCTCGCGCAGGGCCAGTGATTCCAGTCTTACCTCTTCCTCCTCCTCCTCCCAGTCTTACCACTCACTGACTGGAAGCATTTGAGTAATAAATAACTGAACTTATCTTGGTCTCCTCATCTATAAAATGCAGATAATAATAGTAACTCCCCTGAAGAGGAATAACTGAGCTAATACTTGCTGAGCACTTGGAACAGTCTCTGGCAAACAGTAAAACCCTGTGCAAGGGTTTGTTAAATAAACCCATTTTAGAGGAAGACTTAGGGCCACTATGGGGAAAATCTACTGGCCCAAGGTCCCCAGAGCCACCATGGGCTGTGCCCTGGAGTGCCTTTGGTGCTCTGTGCAATAAGCTCAGTTCTTGGGGTTTTTTTCTGGCTTGGAGTAAAATCAGGGAGGTGACACTGGGGCCGAAAGGCTGACAGCATGCAGGACTGACTGTGTCTCCCAGGCCAACTCATGACAACTTAGGGAGGAGAGGACTTCAAGACAGGAAAAAGGGCAGCCGGGCATGGTGGCGCACGCCTTTAATCCCAGCACTCGGGAGACTGAAGTAGGCGGAGCATTGTGAGTTCGAGGCCGGCTTGGGCTACAATGTGAGCGCAAGGCCAGCCGAGCTACATAGTGCAACCCTGCCTCAAAAAACTAGAGCTGGGAGTTTGGCTCAGCAGCTTAAGCGCCTGTCTGGCAGGTGCGAGGCTGTGAGTTTGATCCCTGGTGCCACAAAAAAAAAAAAAAAAAAAAAGACAGGAAAAAGGTCAAGTGTGACCTGGTTTGGAAACAAGTCTTTTGATTTCTCCCTTTGCCTTCATATTTTACTTGTGCTTCCCTTTGTTCCTTTTTTGATGTTTTTTAGACAGAGTCTCACTATGTAGTTCCAACTGGAGTTCAATTTACTGTGTACTATGTAACCCAGGCTGGCCTTGAACTCATGCTGATCCTCCTGCCTCAGCCTTCCAAGTGCTGGGATCACAAGTATGTACCACCATACAGGACTCCTTTTGTTTTTTTTCTTTCCTAGTGACTACCTCTCTCTTCTCTTTCATGGCTCCTTCCACCCTGTTCCCTACTTTGGCTTCAATTTATTCTTGGTTTCCAAATGGAGGGGGCCAAAGATATGGTTGGGAAGGTTGACTGGTGCCCCCAGCCAGCCCTGTAAGGAAGCACTGATCATGGAAAATTGACCATGATCCTAGTCATCCTAGAGTGAATGTGACTTTAGGGACAGGGGAGAGTGCCACAGTTAGGTCTGCTTACATGTTTGTAGACAAAGGTACTTAAAATGAAAAAGCTGTTTCCTCAGCTGCAGTGAAAAATGTAACTGCCGTCTAGCTCCTAGGTTCTCTCCATTAATTGCCAGCAAACTGTCTGAAAAGCTGGGTTATCAAAGAATTGAACTGAGGAGAGCCAGTCATATGAGTCTCGTAATAAACCACACGTGTTCCTAAGGCATCTTGACGACAAGGCTCTACCTGCCTTTTTCAGAAAATTGGGCATTTAAACTTAGACACTGTGGTAGATTGCACTTCCGACAATGGCAGCAAGAATTCCTTCTGTCCACATAGTCTTCTGCATGCATCTTTGCCACTCTTCCTTCAAGAGGTGGTCTAATTTCTTTTCCTGTGAATTTCCACTTGAACCAATTGATCTGGCGGGAGTGATAGTGTAAAACTTCCAAAGCTTGGTCATGAAAGGTGATGCAACTTTGCCTTGTTTACTGGGGCCTTTGTACACAGGTCCCGAGCTGCACTGGGAGAGAGTTGTCCACCCTCTCTCCCATTCTTCGAGAAAGCCAGGTCACACACCAGTAGGTCACAAACAGGCACACTGATGAGCAGTCCTAGTTTGGAATCACCCTAGCCCAGGGTGGGTACATGAGTGAAGAAGGCTCTGATAATTCTTGTGCCCAGCTATTGAGTGTGTCCGGCCGTCTGTCTTCCCACCTGAAGTCCTAGAAAATATGCAGCAGAGACAGGCTAGCCTCTGTGTCCTGGCCAAATTCCCGATAGATAGAGCCCGTGAGAATGATAAAATGGAGGGTGGTTTATGCCTATAAACTTGAGGTTACTTTATTTCACAGCAATAGTAATGAGAATAAACACTGTTTCCTATTGGTAAGACTCCTGTTTTCCTGTGTTATTCTCCTTTTCCTGTACTTCTGTGGCTGATCAAGCCTTCTTATTGGCATATTTCTGTAAAAATATTACTACAAATACAAGACATAAGGTACTCATAATTCCCTCACCTGAACAAATATTTTTCCAATACTTGTTATATTTGTTCCAATTCTTTTTTAAAAATTTTTATTATTATTAATTTTTAGATCCACGAGTGCTTCCTACCTGGTTATTATGTGACAGAAAGCAAAGAAGTAACATTTCCTTTAACACACCCATCTTTTCCAGAAAGTTCAGTCCAGGCTCATAAGCTTTATTTTCAAATACTCTAGAGCCGCAATCAAACCTGCTTTCCTGAGATAATTTTTTTGTCTTTAAAGTTGGCTCTGACTATAATTGATATTGATCTATTGTTAATTTAGATTGAGGTCAGAGGACATTATTTACTTAATTTTCAAGTTATTTTTATTGTTGAAGGTGTCACTCACTTCTGTCACCCCTATAGTCCACCCGCACTAATTTCATTGTTGTTGTTTCTCTTTCCTTTTATTAATACTTTTTCTGCAAGGTGGATTTGTCAATTATATTATCTTGGACATGGGACTTAGTAAAATCTCAACTATATAGATAACTTGAGAGATGGATTGTGCCTTATAAGAGAATTATATATGGTAGGAATCTAGATAGAGTTGGTGCATGCTCCCGATCTGGAACTTTTCCCCACATATTTATATGTTTGTTTAACAAATAAAAACTGGATATTTATGGTGTAAAAACAAGACATGGTAAAATATGCACATATGGTAGACAGTTAAATCAAGCGAACCTATGTATTCTGTTGTGCTTGTTGGAGTTTTTTTCTGCTTTTTAATTTCTCATGGAGAAAACCTCTTCAGATTTATTCAAGACAGACCCCAAGACCCAGGGCCCAGCCAAGGTGAAAGTCACCTACCTGCAGTGTTGCATCTGTCTTTATTTAAAAATTTGGTAATTTGCTAACAGTGGATTTTTGCATCCGTTTTGATTTTTTAAGAAAAGGACATTACTGTGAAACAGAGCATTGCATCTATCTTTATTTAAAAATTTGGTAATTTGCTAACAGTGGATTTTTGCATCCATTTTGATTTTTTAAGAAAAGGACATTACTGTGAAACAGAGCATTGCTTTTGACTGCTGAGTTTTATGCCCTAGACCAGTGTCTCACTGGCTCCCCCCACCAGACACCACAGTTTCCTTCAGGGTTTATTCACTGCCTCACTCTTGTTTAGGGGGCAAGGGAGCGGACGGCAGCCCGGCCCCTCCTCACCCTCTGCCTTTTCTCTTGCTCTTTTTTGCTCTGCTCTATCTTTGCTTGAGCTTTCCCTCTTGCGAGTGCACCATCCCATAGACCTGTGAACACACTGCCGTGTGGGGTTGACGTCCTACAGCAGGAAGTAAGGACTGAGGCAACAAACTGGCAAATTGGCCCAGTCGAGACACAACATGACTCTCGGTTGACAGATGTAGGGTAGTGAAGGGAATTTTTTCTTCTTCCTGTGAATTATCAGAACCATCATTGCAGCACTTTTCTTCTGGTGTCCAGAAATGATCTGCAGTAAAATTCACACAAAAGAACAGCTTGTCATGCAGACGTGTTGATGTTTTGAGACAGTCCAGTCAAATATATGAGTATTTTAAAAAAGACAGTGATGCATGCCCCACTTGTCCCCTTCCTGAACCTTTGCATTCCTCATGTAGGGGTCTGAGTTTCAAAGGTGACATGTGAAATGGTGTCAGCCTTCGGAAAGAGGAAAGTTATTTCTTCCATTCATTTCTAAAAGAAAACCAAACAATTTTCAGACATGAGAAAAGACTATTTCCCTAAAACAATTGTCTCACAGAAGCAATGTCAAAAATGTTATGTCCTGATTTGGCTGGTTGTAGGCTTTCAGTCCGGTCTTGTTATTATGGTTGCTTATTTAACTGAAAACTAAAATGCAATAAAGCTTTGAAAGAAAAGGTAATGGAAAGGCATATTTCACTGGCTTTATGGGTATATTCATATGTATGTGCTCTTTCCTTCCCCTCCCTCCTTCAGCTTTCTTCCTTCCTTGTCCCCTTCCTCCCTTCATAACTTGCTCTGTCTTTTTTTCCTCCCTCTTCCACCCCTCCTTCCCTCTCTTTTCTTCATTGAAATACTGAAAGCGAATTAAGGTTGATCCACTAGCCATTTACAGCAACACTGTGCACATCTTAATGAATTGGCTACAGTTTCACACATGTTTTAGTGATAACTTCGGTTTAGTAATGCTAATCTAGGTTTTTGCTTCCCCAGATTAGGCACAAAGGAGACCCTCCTCTTCCAGTGTCTCTAGCATTGGCCGATTGTCCTTTTACTGCACAGGGAGAAAGCATGTGGGAGTAGACAGCCTCACAGTGCAGGGAGTGCCAGAACATCAAAGTTACTCATTCCAGAACATGTTTTGACTGAAGCTTAATTCACTCTCTAAAGGAATTTAAAATAGATTCTTTACCTATAACGTGTATTTGACAACACTTTGAATTTTAATGTGAACCTGTGCAATGTAGACACAACTAAATCTGGAAGCATATTAATGTCACTGATAACACATTTTATTTATAGGATTTACCATCTCCCCAGTTCGCAGTCAGAAGCCCATACACAATAATTAAGCCATTATAAAGACACAATAGGATAGAACATAATAGAACCATCCTGCTGTCAAGGCGCACGGAGGGGGGAAACTAGGGGAACACAGAGGAGCACAATGCTTCCAATTTCATCCTGCTGTGGAAATGTCACAAATCAGTACCCTCCAAAGCATAAGTAGGGGAGAAAAGTAATTTCCACAGACAACTGGGCATTGAGACTTAATTTTTAGAAAATAGCAAACCAACTAGCAAACCAATCAATCAATCAATCAATCAACATCAATCTTGAGTGAGAAACAATAAATACAAGGTACAGTTTTTGTACTCAAGGGGCTTACACTTGTACTAGGAAACAGGATTAGAAGAAAAGTACAGTACAACAATAGTACAAGAGATATCACAAGAAAAGTGAGATTAAGCAAATAATACAGAAAACACATGCTTCAAAAGCAAAGGAAGGCCAGGCTATTGTGCCCCAGGGATGCCAGAAATGTCTTGCTTTAAAGATGTAGGATTTAAACTGGGCCTAAAAGGAAATGAAAAATTTGAATAGCAAGAGAGAAAAAGGCAATGGTATTAAAGTAAAAAATTAGGAAGGCAGACATGTAAGAAATATTTACATGCAAATATTTGGTGCAATGGCTTCCAAAATAAAATATTAGACATTAAATTATTAATATATTGTTTTCTTTTTTGATGGACAGGTTTCTGGTAATATGTACTTAAAAAATAAAGTTACATAATAGTGTTTATAATACTGTATTGGGTATGCTGTGTCCCCCCAAGTCCTCATACTTTTGATGGGGCTGAGTCTAGTGCTTGTGTTCAGTTTGTTGTCTAGTGCTGGGATTGGCAATGTGAGCGCTGCACATGCCCAGGGGTGGAGCTGAGATACAGTGTAAGGAAAGGCGGGTCTTCCTCTTGCGCTTTCCCGTTCCACCTTCTCTCGCTTGTCAGCGCACCTTGCTGCTTGCGGCCGACATGAACAGCAGCCCCGCCATGCCATGCTGACTTGGAGCCAACTAAGAATGGACTGAAACCCCTGAGAAACTGTAAGAATAAACCTTTCCTTCCCTAATTTTGGGCATCAGGTATTTTGTCTCGGCAACGAGCAAAAAGTAACTAAGACAATACCTAATCCTTTAAAGAAATTTATATGTGTCAGAGAAGAAAGCCTGAAAGGAAATACACCAACTGTTTTAATAATTCTTCGTGATTGTTAAGAATGTGGTAATTTATCCCCTCTTTGAAGTTTTCTGTTTTCTGAATTCTAATGTAAACAATAAGACCTGTACAATGAAGCAAAAACAAAAATAGAGGGAGACAAAAATTTAAATACATGTTTTAATGGCATCTGTATACAAATGTTTGCATGCTACCATTATTTCATCCATAGATTAATGGTGTTAAAAGAATTTTTCTATGCTATCTGCTATGAACTCAACTGTGTTCTTGAGAAATTTGTGTGTTGAAGTCTTAACCATGAACATGTCTTTATTCGGAGCCATTGAAGAGCTAATTACAGTTCAGTAGGTCATAGGAGTGGACCCTTAATCTAACAGGACTGGTGGCCTTGTAAGAAGAGAAAGAGACAGATCCAATAGTGGGCATTGAGAGAGCCCTCAGGAAAAACCAAACCTGCCAACATTTGATCTTGAATTTTCAGCCTCCAGTGTGCTGAGAAAATAAGTTTCTTTAGGTAAGCTGCTCAATTTGTGGTACTTTGATTTAGTAGCTCTAGCAGACAAAGATAGTGTCTCTATGGAATTTACAGTATGTGGGAAATATTATTTGCCCATAAACTTTTAAAATATAAAATTAACAGAAGATAACTCATGATGTTTACCCACCAGAAACAATTTTCCTTGCTATTTATGTGTCCTATTCATGTCTTCCTTTTCCTGAGCACTACCAGAAAACTTGCCTCGGAGTGGAGATTGAAGGAGCTGCAGCCTCTTCCAGGATCCACAGAGGATGGCTGCTGTGGGGATGGTGGACAGAAGAACATTATACCTATAGCCACTGCTGATCACCTGGAAAGACAATACAGGGAGAAGATCCCATCTGTTTCTCTTCCTGGCTATGTGTTCTGTCCAGATCTTCCTTGAAGATGGAAGGAACTACTCTCTCAGCTTTCGGGCCTGCTGCTGGCTGACAGCTCTCTCCTGTGAGCTCTGGGGACTGCCCTCTACCGAGGACAGCTGCTTCACCGAGGGCCTCCTTGTAGCTGGGGGAATCCTCCATCCTATCACTGATCAGGGGACATGTGAAAAAGTCTACTCTCTGTTCTAACTCGGGTCATTTTTGGTAGGTCAGACCAGCATCAGACCTCTCTGTGCAGGAACTGAGACCTTTGCTGAATCCACAACTTTTTTCCAAGGACAAGTTCTGTTTCTTTTTCTTCTCCCACAGGTATTAATCTTGAGATGGCACCTGGATAAATTTCCTACTTGCTAATCTCTGTTCAGAGTTTCTTAAGAACCAACCTATAGAAATTTTCAGTTTACCTGTACCACCTATTTTTGTGAAAAACAAAACAAAACAAAACAAAACAAAAACCCAGATTGCTTACCTATGTCATCTCAAGGCAATTATCTATCCACCAAAGATCAGTTAACCTTTTTATAAAGCACCTGCATGTCATTTCAAGACTTATAGTTAAAATGGGAAAGTTTCAAAAATCTAATTTGAAAGTATCCTTGATCCTTGAGGTGAAATAATGAAGATTGTTTAGCTCTATTTCTCCTTACCACCAAGTAGCTTTATCCTAATCCAGACACAGGAGTCTGAAACAGGAGCCTAAACAGGTCTCATTTGCTCCTAAACAGTTGCTCCACATTAGGACCTTATGATATAAAATGTCAGATGTGCAGAGCACCTTCAAAATGATCCGATTCCAGAGTGACTGAGGGATTTTAATAGGTGTTATGACTTGGATAATTAGTAGTGGCTGTTCAATAGCTGCCATGGGTAGGCTGCCATGGAAAGTATGCTGTGGTTGGCTAAGGGTGTGAGGCAGAGCAAGGCGTGGGGTTGATGGCTGTCACCTCATCAGCGTCCTTGATAGTACCACTTGCTCTTTCCACTGGAGAGGAAACTGACCCAAAGTGAGATTTATTCACAGTCATACGGCCAGTTACAGGCGTTTCAGACATGGTTAACACATTCCAAGTAACAGTCCAGACTCCTCTATCCCACAGATGCAATAATTTGTCTGTCTTGCAAACCTTCTCTGCCCAGTCACCCTGGTTACCCAAGCACGTGAGTCTTGAGTCTGATCCCAGATCCCTCCTCCTTCCTGACCATCCTGTGTTGCTAGATGTGAACATGATCCCTTGGGTAAAATTCTTACAGTTCCTGATGAATAGTGTCTGTCTTCTTTGTGTTTTTTATGGTTAAGCCCCCAAAAGTTACAGCACTTGCAAATGGGCAAATTTGGTATCAGTTTAATCTGATGCCTGTGACCTGCCTCTCTGTCATTCATTACTCATTAAAAAATATTTAAGGCACTTAGCATTGGAGATATTGAAATTCCTACCTAAAAAGCCCACAGATACATTTGAGCAGTAATTTAAATGTGTAAAAAGGCCCATCCTGCCTTGTAGTGGACATCATTTCCCTTTTTTTTTTCTGCTAATGGCATCCTGTCCTTTGCTAGGTACCCCTTCCTCCCATTTCTACATGGTTCTGTTGGAGCTGTCAAGCATATCAGCCCGTATCAGTCCATATCAGCCCATTCTCTGGCCACACAGGTGCATATGTGACCAAACCCTACCTGTGGTCGTCTACATAACACCTGCTCAATTTACATATAAATATGTCAATTTACATAGAGACATGACATTTACACACAGGATCATTATATGGCAAAAGAGACTCTGCTGATGGAATTAGAATGTAGGCTTTCCAATGGGGTTTTAACTTGGATTATCTGCATGGGCCCAACTTACACATTTGTCTATTAAAAGTGAAAGAGGAGGTAGAATGGTCAGAGAAACAAGATTACAGAAAAGAGAAATCATGAGAAAGACTGACCCATAACTGTTGGCTTTGAAGATGGAGAAAAGGACTGTAAACCACAGAATATGGGTACCTCTAGAAGCTGGGATTGGCCCACAGGTGACAAACAGCAAGAAAATAGGGACCTCCATCTGATATGCACAAAGAACTGAATTCTGTCAACAGGCTGAAAGAGAAAATAAACAGAGCTGACAAGCCTTCTAACAATTAGATTTTAGTTTGGTGAAACCTCCATGGATATTTGACTTTTCGAACCATAAGATAAGTGCTGCTTTAAACCACCATCCATAGGATGATTTATCAGAGTAGCAATAGAAATGAAAATGCTGTCCAAACCTCCTGGTGAGAGTGACTGGCTCAGGAAGGGGTGTGGGATTGAAGCAGAACCCCTAAGAGTCCTTTCCCTGAGGAAGAGATGCCTTTTGATGGAGCACTGTAAAGGTGTGTGGCCCAGAGAGACTGGAGACACAGCACTGCCTGATAGAGAAATTGGTAAGACAAGGGCAACACATTGGTGAAAACGGTTGTACAGATACAGCAGGTCCTAAAAGGGTTCTCTGCTGCACTTGAGGCTGTTTCCACCCATCTCTCCCCTTCCCGTTTGCCTGATCCAATTAACCTCTTCTTTCACTCAAAGTCACAGCTGGTGTTCTGCAACTTGACCAATCCTATTAAATATCAGCCCCCTCAGAGCACCAAGGCTTGGCTTCCATGTTTAAATCACTTCTTGGGTTGAGACACCTTCTCCAGAAAGAAACTGATGAACACCTACACCCCTAGGAAGGGTGGCCTATTAGCAAAAAATAGTGTATCGGATAATGTGGGTGCCATTGAGTGATGACACAGCCCAAAGGAAGTGTTACACACAGCTAGGGGGTTCAGATGGAAGAGGGGGTGGGAAAAGATGTGGGTCATGGAGGAAACAGACCAGGAAGTGGGCGTGGAGAGCAGGATGTGGGGTGAAGAGGTGAATGTGCAGTGGAATCAAACCATGTCAGCCCTAGACACTGAGAGAGAAGGGAGGAGTTACAGAGCATAGGGAGATGGGAGCTTCCGACTCTGCTGACTGCCTCTCCACTCATGCAACGTTCTTAGCCATCCATGGCTTTTGTGACAATAAGTGCCAGGCAGTGCCAGTTGCAGGCGGTCAGTAGCAGACTCATATTGAAAATGGAGGCACCTGTTCCTGACTGTGCCCCTGGGGCTTCCAATGCTGTCCCCATCGAGTTCCTCTTCCTTCCCCCGGGTTAAGCAGCTGGTGCAGGTTGCCAGAGCACGTGGACAGCATGCCCACAGCTCCCTGGAATGTCACAGGGTAGAAAAGCAGAGGCCCTGCAAAGCGACGCTGAACAGTCTCCTTGTGCTCCTTGCTTCTTGCTGGAGTTTGAAGTTCTGCCAGGCGTTCATACTTCTTAGTTGTCAGCAGTTCAGTTTGAGACAATAGAGAAAACAGGCCCTTTGGCCTGTACCTAAAACTTCAGCAGGGAAAAGAACAGTGTCAGAAGTTGAACTCGAATGGTCTCTTTACCTTATTTGCCCCGACTCGGCGTTGCACTGCGTTAGCAAGGAATCTAGAACATAGGGCTTGGGAACGCTGTGTTTATGAGATGCGGCTCGGGCTTCCACATTCTCTGAGTCACAGTCTCTGGAGCTGCTGATTTAGTAGGGATGTGGGAGAGAAGCACTTGGCCAACTCGAGAACCCCTTCTTGAATGCAACATTTTAAGCAAATGTGAAAACTCAGATCTTTCAGTTTCGAAAGTTTATTTTTCTCTTGGAAAATGTCTGGATCTTTTTTTTTTTTTTCTTCCCCCTTCCTTGTAAGATGGGAAATAAAAGACTAAGAGTAAAAATGATAGGTTTACTTGGACATGAAATCACTGTTGGACAAATGTTTTTTTGCTGAGTGAAGTGTCAAAAAAAGGTCTGCAATTTACAGAATAAATTTTCCTGAAATTGCTCAGGGGGTGGGTAATTGAGAGCGAACTGCTCGAGCTGTTGAGCTGTGGCATCGCAGCCCCTTCTGGGAACTTGGTTGCCTCCTCCCCAGCCAGAGCTCCCCGGGAAGGTTGTTTATCTTGAGTACCAGAGTCTGATTCAACTGCTCATAGTTCCAGTTGCTGGTGTTGCTGAAGTGCCCCTATTTTGGAGAACCCATGAGTGTAGCTTGTATTTGTTTGCAAGATCGGCCGAGTGCTAGTTTTTACAGTGTTCCTTGATTATTTTCATGTGACTCTGAGGGAAACTTGTGAAGAATTTGAGTCCTATATGGCTTAGAGAGGAGGGAGGTTGAATCCTCCCTATTTAGCAAAGATGATGGACAGCTTCTCTGTGCATGATGGGCTGCTGGTCGCTGAGGGCTTCACCCCCGAGCTGGGAGCTCTCTGGCTTTGTCCGTCCTATCTGTGGAGGTTTGGATCCGTGGCTGTCTGACTGCTTGTTCTCTTAATGGTTTGGAACAGCAGATTTTTTTTTTTTTTTTTTTTATGTAAGTCTCAGCCAGAAGCCCAGAAAAGGCCAAGAAATATTACTTCAGCACAGAAAATGGCTTTTTTCAGATAGTGGGGGTAGTAAGAGCTCCCTAGAGGTGCTCGCTGAAGCTTCGCCTCCACTTATTGCTCCAACAGCCTCCCACACCTCCCGGCATGGCAAGGAGACAATTCCAGGTCATGGCACAAGACTTGCCCACACAGGGCCCAGTGGCACAGGCTGCCCCGCTGTTCCCTGCTGCTTGATCTTTGCTGTGAGAGCAAGAATTGGGCTCACTGTGGGCCCGTAGGAAGGGGAGTTTTCTATTCCTGGTGTTCTGAAGTGTAAACGCCACGGGGAAGTTCCATTCCTCTGATATCAGTTGGTCTGTGAAGAGGCAAAAGCTCCCCAGTGGATAATCTTTCCCTAGCCTCTCCCCACTGAAGTGGAAATGATGTCTGAGAGCAGAACGAGCCAGTCAATGAATTCCTTCTTTGAACTCCTCTGACTGAGAAGTGGTTCTGAGACTTTGAAAATCTTCAAAGATCTCAGCTCATGAAATCAATAGTTCTTTTCTTTCTTTCTTTTTTTTTTTTTTTAAGTTGCCAGAGTTAAGGCAAGAATTCTGCTCAGGAAGGAATAGAAAGGTGCTCCTAGTTGAACACCCGGGCACTAAGAAGGCTACTGAGACAGGAAAGTCTCAGTCCTTGCCTTAAGGAAGCATCTAGGAATGAATGAAAAGCAAGGTTGCCCTCATTCAGGAAGCTGGGGAAGGAAGGCATGGAAGAAGGGATGAGGGCTCTAGAAATGATATGAACTATGGCCCGTGCTTGTGTATATCTTGACTGATATTTATGAAAAAATGATAGCAATACTAGAGACATAGAATATATATTAAGCACTCACTGGGTATTAGGTATAGTGAGCTTATATGAAGTCACGTGGCTCATCTCATTTAACCCCCATAAATTCTACGAGATTAGGAGAATTAGTCACATTCATTTCCAGATGAGGAAAAACCAAACCTCTGAGAGATCAGGTAGCTTATCCAGCACTCCTCAACTAGTTGGTACAAGAATTAGGAGATAAAATTCCATGTCTATCTGGCTCCAACAGTTTCCCTGTGAATCATCTCTTTTTTTTCCCCCTGATTATTTGATTTGCGGTTTTGCTTGTTACTAAGTCCTGAAGAGAAGGCTCAGCACTCTGGGTGCTCCAGAGTCTGCCAGGACCCAGGAACTCTCCCTGGACTGCTCATTTGCAGAACCTGGGCTCAGGGGATGAGAAGGCATGGTCGGCTCCCAGCTGCAGAACTTGGCTCTGCTGTGAGATCTATGCAGTGAGTGTTTCTCTCCCAGCCAAGCCGTTCCCTTTATCCATCTGCCTTATTGACTTTTAAATGGAGAGCAGGAAACAAAACTGAGAAAAGAGGAAAAGTGTACGTTCAAGAGAAGGAAATGCATCGGCCTGGAGGCAGTGGAGCCCTGAGAAGGGGAGAGGTGGCTGGGGGCTGTGTGTCTCAGCCCCCGGGAATGGAGCTGAAGGAGCGGGAAGCAGTCCAGGTGGTACCACGTGTGCCCATGAGGAGTGGAAGCCGAGGCCTCTTGTCTGTGAAGGGGGGTTGTGTGTTGTCAGCCCCGAGCAGGAAGCCAGCCAAGCCTGCCACACCCAGGGGGCAAACAGTTAAATAAAACACACATTGATGAGATGTCACTGCGCTGCAGCCATGGTTACT
Organism: Dasyprocta punctata; assembly: GCA_004363535.1. Lineage (NCBI taxonomy): Eukaryota > Metazoa > Chordata > Mammalia > Rodentia > Dasyproctidae > Dasyprocta > Dasyprocta punctata. Next base: position 1,263 of record RJWM01025179.1, on the reverse strand, counting down.
CAGAGCGGAGCGATCATGGCCTACAACACTGGATCCCCAAACCCTGACGCTCTCTCTCCTTACTCAAGGCTGCACGAGAAGTCTTGCTTCTTGGCAACAAGTTCCAGCGATACCATTCTGTGTGTTGAAACTGCTAGAGAATTATTCACAAGCCAGTCCACTGCTACTAGCAGTGAGTGATAGGTCATGGTGGGCCGTTCTGTGTTAGCTCCTAAAGGTTCTACCACCTCCAAATAGTTCCATGTGCTAGGGACCAATCCTTTAACTCACAGGCCTTGGAGGTCACTTATCTACACCAGGCATCTATATTTTTGGATATCAGTAGCATATTCCTCCCTCCCTTTACATGCTTTTTATTTATTTATTTACTTATTTATTTTTATTTATTTATTTATTTTTGTGGCACCGGGGATTGAACTCACAACCTCGTGCCTGTCAGGCAGGTGCGTAAGCTGCTGAGCCAAACTCCCGGCCCTGATTTTTTGAGGCAGGGTCACACTGTGTAGCTCAGGCCAGCCTTGCGCTCGCATTGTAGCCCAAGCCGGTCTCAAACTCACAATGCTCCTCCTACCTCAGCCTCCCGAGTGCTGGGATTAAAGGCGTGCGCCACCACGTCCGGTTTACATACCTTTTCAAAAAAGTTTAACAATTTGGTAAGAAATCCTTTTAAAACACATTCCGTAATCCCTCAACCTCTTACCTGGTTAAGTCTGCAGATCATGTAAGCTTTTATTGCAGTGTGCTTTGCTGTCAGGGGCACTGACACTGTGGCTGTGAGATTCTGGGTGTGAGGGGAGCATGGTCCCCTCTCTACTCCTCTGAAGCCTGCTGCCACCCTGTCCTTGGCCAAATGTGGTTTTCTCTCCTGTCCACTTCCGTTTTCGTTTCCTCCCCTCCCTGTCACTTCAGAGTGTCCCACAGGGAGCAGAAGTGTCATCTTGTAGAGATACAGAGAGCTGCCGCGCACTGAGGGGCAGATACCTGAGGGCTGCGCTTCTCTGATCCTGTTCAGTCTTCTCCACAGAGCTAGCACATCTATCTTAGTTACTTTTCTCATAGCTGAGACAAAATACCTGACCCTCAATGTCAAAGGAGGAAACATTTATTGTAGCTCACAGGTCATAGCTGGCTGGTTGCAAGGCAGGGTGGCATGGCTGGGGGCATCACACAAGAAGAACAGTCCATGCCCAAGCAAGTAGAGATAACAAGCAGCAAGCAGTAAGCACAGCAGCCCTCTTTTTGTGCCTTATAGTCTCTCCAGGG
>RJWM01025178.1:0-23504 GCA_004363535.1 Dasyprocta punctata | reverse complement strand
TTAAAGATAGTTTTGCAGGATACATCCATCTGGGTTGAAAGTTGTTTTCTTTCAGGATTTGAAATACTTCATTCCAAGCTCTTCTTGACTTAAAGGTTTGTGTTGAGAAGTCTGCCGTGATTCTGATAGGCTTTCCTTCATAGGTGATCTGTGTATTTTCTCTGACAGTTTTTAGTATTCTGTTCTTGTGCTGTATTTCTGATACTCTAATTATTATATGTCTGAATGAAGATTGATTTTGGTTATGGTTAATTGGGGTTCTGTATGCCTCACTTATGTGTATATCAGATTCTCTTCCCATGTTTGGAAAGTTTTCAGCTATTATTTCTGCAAATATTTTTCACAGGTCATTAGTATTGACCTCTTCTTTTTCATTGACTCCTATTAATCTTATGTTATTTCTCTTGGCATTATCTTGCAGCTGTTGAATTGCTGTTTCCTGGTTCCTTGTTATTTTTAAGAGATCTTTTCTTTCGTGATTGTAAGCTTCCATGCTGTCTTCAAGGTCTCAGACTCTGTCTTCAGCTTCATGCAAGAGGTTTTGCCAACTTTCAATGAAATTTTTCGTTTCTTGAATTTTCCTTTGTATCTGTTTCATGCATTCTAATTGTGCCTTATTTTGTTCATTCAAAGTTTCCATCATTTTCTAATGCTCTTCTACTTTTTTATCTTGATCTTCTTTAGATACAGGTAGCACTTCTTTCATAATGTTTGTCATTTCATTTTTAACTGAGAGATTATTTCTGATCTGATTTCCTCTATAGCTTCATGGAGTTGTTTCTTTACTTCAGTTGCTATCATTTTAGAAAGTTCAGTTGTGTGATTCTCAGTACCTCTGTGTCCTGTGAGGCTGGCTGGGGATTCCCCTGATGGACTGCACTGGGATGCTGGCGTGGACAGAGCTCAGATCCTCTGTGCAGCTAGCAAGGACTCACTCCCAGATTGTGGTGCTGGGACCTTCTGCCTGGCTGGGTGGAGTTCAGAATCTCCAGGACCCAGGTGGCTAGGTGGAGCACACCCCAGAGTGTGGCACCACCAGGACCTTGCATCTGGCTGTGAAGAGTCTAAATAAATATTTTGAAGTCTGGTGTGGCAGCACACTCCTATAATCCCAGTACTTGAAAGGCTGAGGTGGGAGGGTCCAAATCTGAAACCAGTCTGGATTATACAGCAAGACCCTGTATAAAACAACAACAGCAACAACAACAACAGCAACAACAACAACAGCAAAAAGATTTTCAAATTCTCTTTAAGTTTTACTTCTAATATGACAAATTACAATACCATTCCTAAACTAGTACAAGTTCTTTGCATATATCTGTCATCTGGCTTCCTCAAATGGTGTATTGGGTATGCTATGTTCCCCCAAGTTACATGCTTTTGATGGGGCTGAGTTATTGGTTTGTTATTGGTTTGTTGTCTGATGCATGGATTAGCAATGTGAGTGCTGCACCCACCCAGGGGTGGAGCCGACATACAGTGTAAAATGAGGTGGGTCTTCCTCTTCGGCTCTTCCACACTCTCTCTTGCCAGTGCCTTGCTGCTTGTGGCTGCCATGAATGGCTGCCCTGCCACACCATGCTGCCTTGGAGCCAACTAAGTGTGGACTGAAACTCCCAAAAAACTGTAAGAAATAAACCTTTTCTTCCCTAATTTTGGGCATCAGGTACTTTGTCTCAGCAACGAGGGAATAGTAACTAAGACAAATGGGAACACATCTCTCACAAATAGTGAACAATTATTAACCAGGGAATAAACTTTGGTATAATATTATTCATAATCTGAAGATTTTATTCAAATTTTGCCAATTACCCTATTACTGCTCATTTTGAACCCAGAATCCCATATTTCACTTTGTTTTCATTTCTCTTTCATCTCCAAAATCTGAGATAGCTCCTTAGCCTTTCTTTCTTTTGGTAATTTTGACAATTTTAAAAGCCATTGGTCACTTGTTATAAAAATACCTTGTTTTAACCTCTTACTTGTAAATCTGTATTATATACACACATAGTTGAAGTGAAATGTAGACACATATATTAAGCTTTCAGGATCAATAATAAAACAACCATCTTTTGTTTTCATTTTATGGTGGATGCGGTCATCTTTGTCTGTAACCTCAAGAATTTATTTTTTACATTTAGAAAAACAATCTGTAAACACCCTTTCCTCCCTTCCTTCTTCTCTTCCCTTCATTCTATAGTATACATCATTGATTTTTAGAAGCTAAGTCAATTTTCATAAGACTATTCTGTATAATCATGAGAGACTCATCCAGTGAATTAAACTGGGTATACACTCTCCATTTTCTAGAGCTAAGATTACCTCATTTTTGAATTCTTACTTTTATTTGATTTAGTGTTACGAATTTGATTTCAGAAGTGTTCCTGTATTTTACTTTATTGTTTTAACTTTTTGAAATGGTAACTTCTAAACATATAGGAAAGTAAAAATTATTGGGATAACAATTCAAAGTATAATGAACTCCCATGTACCCATTACCCAGTACCATCAGTTATTAACACATTTTTTTAAATTTACTTGAAAGTAAATCCCACAACATATGGTACCCAGCATTACATCAGTATGAATTTGTAATAGATGATTTTAGCCATAAATATCCCATCATTATCATACCTAATACAAATAACAATAAGGCTTTAGCATCATTTCATATTCAGATTCCCTGATTTTCTCAGAATGTCTTTTATAACAGATGTATCTGACTCAATATCTATGTTAAATCTCCATAATGAATTGGAATATAGCCACAACTTTTTGTCTTTCTGCTCTTTAATGATCTCCTTTCTTATGTTTTCAAAGCCATTAGTGTTTTAGCGAAACAAGGTTATTTGTAGTATAGAAGACCCTACATCCTGTAATTGGCTCACTGCACTATTGTGGCATTGCCAACTTATTCTTCTCTCCCTGTGACAAATTACCCCAACGTTAGCAGCTTTATACTGCACACATTTATGACTTCACTTTCTGAGTGGGCATGACTTAACCACATCCTCTTTAGGTGTCATGAAATGGTCGTTAAGGTGTTGGTTCTAGGCCAGGTTCTTGCAGGAGGCTGAGCTAGGGAAGTGTCCACCTTCCCACCCACATGGCTATGGACAGCACTAAGTTCCCTGGAGCTGTAAGATACCCAGTGGTTCTCCGCTTTGGGAAGTACAAGATTTTGAGTTTTCTGGTGGTAAGCAACAGACAACAACTCTCAATATTCTAAATCAGAGTGATTTATTGGCAGGATTCTGCATAGCATCTTCCAGAAAGTGTAGACAGATGAAGTCAATTGAGAGTGGTCCCCTGGAGTTGCTGACAGTCACAGGGCTGTTCAGCAGCTGTGAAGACCATGCTCCTACTATACGCTTCCATCCCTCAGCTCCAAACTCAAGCCCCGCGAGAGCGCCCTCGCCTGGCCCAGACAGGTCAGCAGGGGGACAGTGATTTATATGCTCTCCAATGCTGCACGTCACTGTGAAAAGGACGCTTTCTTAGAGGAAAATAGAGTGCAATTGCCAAAACAAAAAAGGAGGAGAGGCATGTAGCAAAGGCAGCAGAAGTCCACAGCAGACTATTTCCTGGGCATCTGAGCTGTGACTGGAGTGAGTTGTGATGCGCAGCTGTGCTGCTCACTCAGGGGAGGGGCTGGCCTCCTCCTCTCCTCTCCGTCTCTGCTCACAAGTTGCATTTCCCATGATGCTTTGCTACTGCTCTTTCCTGCAGTTGACACTATATTCTTTTTTTTTGTCCAAGCACAACTTTCTCATGTTCTTGTGCCCTTGGGTGGCGGCACACTCAAGATGGGAACTTTACAGTCCCATGCAGTCATGCATGACCCACTGTCTGGGATGCCAGTGACCAGCGAGGCCCTCAGATCATGGCATGTGGTATCCAGGAATGGACAAGGGCACTCTTGCTCCTTTTTCAGGATAAATGTTGCCTCCTCAGAAAATCCTTCTCTACCTTGGCATCCACGGAGGTCACTTGTCTGTCACCTCATTCTGTGGAATTTTCTCCAGCCTTTATCACAAGCAGATGTTGCTTCGCTGACTTGTGTATGTTTTACTCTTCTGGCTCCCTCCATGAAAGCGGTCACCTTGCCCCTTTCGCATACTTTGCGTTACATTTCCATATATATGGTAAGACGTTTGTGCTTCATAAAAAACTGAAGTATCACTATTTTATACCTTCTCTGTTTTTTCTTTCTAAATGCTTTGATAATTTGACTTGGCTAAATAACCAGAACGAATGAAATCATTTTGACAGACTTATAACTGCACTCTCCGTTGATCAAAGTGAAAAATCAAATGTTTTAACCTCTTGGAAACATGAAACACTAAATTATGCACTATTACCTGCAGGACATTATCATTATGACTGTATTCCCCTAATTGCTATCTCAGGCTATTTCTGCAGATAAGGTAAAAATTGCATGGTTGGAAGAAAATGGTTTTATTTGACATTTGAAGTGACAGATTTTTTTCAGTTACAGTAGCAAGGTCATGCATTTCCAGCTACTGGCTTTCCTGGGATCTATCGTACTCACTGTAAAAATTCAAGAGCTGATGCCGAAAGACAATGGAGAGCCACAACACTGTTTATTCAACAAGTAATTTCAACCTTTGTTATATGTGCTGTTCAAGGAAGCCAAGAAATGTGACAATGAAAGACTGTAAAACAAGTTATGCATCTCAATATTTAATGTTATACAGGATATCTTTTATTAAAAAGTGACTTGCCACAAGAACTTCCAGCTTCAAACAAATTATCTAAAATATTAGGTGTGATTCAAAAATACAAAAGAAGTTTAAATGGAAGAAATTACTACAATAAAAGACACATTGTCATGAATCCTCCTCCAAACACTAATTAGAGAAGAATGTAGTCAATGTAAATCTTTCAATTGTTTATGCCTCAGAATTAAGCAGAACACATCCCACCACCTGGACGATGGAGTGGTTATAACAGGAAGTTGGAGGCTGAAAACGTTTTGACTGAGGGGAGGACGATGCCTCCTGGCAAATTTGCCTGACAGAGTCCTCTCACTGTTTTATCTCTAGAATGCTACCTACGATTTGATTCAAAAACTCATTCTGTGTTAGAAGGAAACTAACAGACAGAGTAGTGTAGTCTCTACAATTTACAGTAAAGAAACAAGAGGAGTGGGAGGAAAAAAGATGCATCCACAGTGACAAGTGGTTACCAGTGGAGTTGGAACTCAAGGCCTGTGCCCCACAAGGCACTGTGCAGCTGTGCAAGGGATTGGAGTGAACCAAAGGTGGTAGGTGAGGTCCGGCTTCCTGAGCCCCTGTGTGCCTCCAACCGGATGCACTCGGCTCTGCCCCTGCTGTGGGTGAAGAGGCATCTGAATGCGTGAACAAACACTAATGTCATGAGCACCATTTTTGCCAGATTTACTTTCAGAATAAAGTTGCTTTCAAACCATAATGCAGTCTTATATCCTTTCATCCACTGTTCTTTTCATTAGCAAGAAATTCTTGAATTGTAAATTTTATAATAATGAAGATACAACCTGAGAAGAAAGACTCAAGTTTTGTCTGGCTGTTGAATTAGCATTTATTCTGTGAAAAAAAAATCATGAAGTACTTAAAATGCAAAACAGAGAAAATCTTTTCTTTTCTTTTCTTTTTTAAGTATGAATTTACTTAATTTTTAAATATACACCAGAGCTGGCCCTCATGTTCAAGGCATGGTGGTGGATAAAGCATATTAATAACTAAATATTTCTATGAGAAAATGCCTGAGAAAGTTTCTAGCTTGTGACAAATATACAATACTTTTTAATCTTATGTTTTATTATTAACATTTAATGTATACAACATTTTCCCATAGCACATATTTGTTTTTTCCTTTTATTCCTGTTTTTCCCTGAAAATCTACTCTTGAAGTCTTCACAATTATTATATGAATTGTTATATAAAAGAATACATATATATTATTTTAGTTATGAAAATAACAATATAAACAGCCTAGTGTCTTCCAAATTATACACACTATTAATATTCCTACCTTAAACAAGTGATTGGTCTAGAATTGAATTTATTGACCTTTTTGTTTAAATAAAATTCTAGCATGACAATGTAAAGAAAATAAGGAAGTAAATAATCACCTTGAGTATGAGAAATTAGATAAACTTAAGATTTGGAGGGGATTAAGAATTCAGGTACTGATTCTATGCTAAAGTTTTTGGACATCTGAGTGGTTGAGTAAACTTCTGAGAATAAAAAAAATAAGTAGAATTGACCTAAGAAGCAACAGAAAACATACGCAAATAAATAATAAATCAACTGGTGACAAAATCTGAAAAGTTGTGAATAATTCCCAGAAAGATGCAAGACAGACTTTGCAGATAGACTGTCAGATTATGCAAGGATAGGCTGTCTCCTGATGTTTAACAATCCAAGAACATAAGAAAATACACTTTAATCTGTATATCTAGGATAACTCTGATTCTGAAGCCTGGGAAATGTGATTGAGATACAAAAGGTCCATCTCACTTATGAACGTAGGTGCCAAATTTTGAAATAAAATATTAGTACCTTCAATTCAGCTATGCACAAAAAGAAAAAAAAATTAGTAGTTCAGGGTTTCCCGAGTAATTGAAACATGACTAAAAGATATAAAATCTATTGTCCTGATTATTACCATCAGCAGATCAAAGGTGAAAACCTGGATCATCTATCAACTTAATATATACCAAACAAGGTTTAGGTAAAAGTTCAATATTCATTCCAAATAAAAAATCCAGTAATAGAATGGAAACCTAATAAAATGACCTTAGTATACTAAAGAATATCTTTTTCAAGTCGAATAGTGCAAAGTGTACCTCTGTGATCCCTTCCAAGTCCAAGGTGGGTATGGTTATCCACTGCAACTCGCTCCTTCATGAAGATCATGCCTAACCTCAAGCCACTGTCAACAGACAGCCAATAGTCATTGGTCAGTGCACTCTGGAGAAGGTACTTTTTGTTATTCTTCAGGTGGTTTCCCATTAAGGACAAGAACTCTATGCTGACACCACCATCATTCTTGCTATTTGATGCTGCTCTACCAGCACTGCCTGTGCAATCACAGGCAGAAAAAGAAAAAGACAGTGCTGAAATCAGAGAAAACCAATATAAGTTTTGATCTTTTGGTTTTGGTTTTATATTTGCTTTTTTGACAATCATGTAGTGATCCACTAGGATGGCCAAAGAAAGTCAACATAACAAAACAAAAATATATCACCATTGACAATATTATTTGGCTAATTATATAATACATACATAAGAAATAGATATTAGCAATAGTTGTAGAATACTGAGCAAAAACTAAGCCTTTTTTTGTCTTTGTGTTCTTAGTTCTTAATGTTGTGAATTCTATATAGTAGCTTCTATATGAGTGTTATGAGTTTTCAGTTAATGGAAAAACATTATGACAGAGCCTTTTCTTTCCATCATATTGAAATGGAACTGCAAGCAAGCATTCTGTGGGTGGTGGCTCTCAAGTGTATATCACTCTATTTGGGGTTGTTCAGACAAATGTGAACACTAGACAAACAGAATAGACAGTTGAAATTCAGGGTTCCTTTATATCCATCCAGAATCTCACAAGGCTCCTCATCCTGTGTTTTGTGTAGATATGTACTCTTAACTGTTCAAGGGCCCCGTGTTAATCAAAAGAAAATCCAATAAATTTGCAAAAACAGTACTCTCATCTACTATTTTTCTTATTTCTTCTAAGTTTCCAAATGTAGGATAATTTGAAAGGGACACAAGTCTTACATTATTGTTTTCTTGGTCCCCTTCATTCCCAGCTAGTGAACTGGAATGTTCATTACATGGGTTTGCATTGCATTTGGTTGCAAGCTGCATTAAATGTTAGTAGCTTACACAAATGGTGGTTTTACGTGTCTCACGTTAGAGCAGAAATTTCAGGGCTGGGTGTCTAGAGATGCTTGACAACTGTATCATTGAGGGACCTTCCTGCTCTGCCATTCCCAGCTTGTGGCTTCTATCTTGATGACACAGATGCTGGCTTTATTTCTAGGTATCATGCATGTGTAGGTTTCAGGTGGAAGAGGAGAAGAAAGGAGTTGAGAGGTAGCAAAGTTAAGGAACATGTCATCTGGACCTGATTGTTTTCAAAAGCTGTCCCAGATGTCTAGTACATGGGTTTAGACCTCTAATGCCACTCACCAGAAATATCACTTGTGGTCTCCCTGAGGACTTTCCTCTTCCTGTGTTTATCACAGAGGAAAGCCACAGCGACTGAAGTGGTGTTTTGATGATCATCCATAGTGTCAGCCTTTCTATGTTCAGGGTTGGAGACATATTTGCTTAGGCTAAAATAAAGGATAAAGTTTGAAGAGGTGTAGAATATATACTTTTTCCTTCCTAGTATATAAAATCAAAGAAGTTTAGAATTGCTAATATGCAAGAAGACACAGAAAAGACTTGCTTTAGACCACAGTGCATGTCAAATAATAAGGGAAGGTGCTGGGGTTTGCATCTGGATGTTCCCTCAGTGCCTCATGTGGCCATAGGCCTTTCAGGGGCAGCTGAATCTAGAGTTTGTGACTGGTTCATTGTCTAGTGCTGAGATTGAGGGTTTGAGTGCTATACCAGCTATAGGGTGGGTAGCCTGCATACAATTTATTGATGGAAAAGAGGCTTGCTCGTCTCTTTCTTCTCTTGTTGCTCTTGCTTTCTTCTGCTGCTATGAACTGTTGACCTTCTGCCGCACCACCCTGCCTTGGAACCAGCTGATTATGAACTGAAACCTCCACAAACTGTGAGCTAAGCAAATCTTTCCTTCCTTAATTTTGGGCATCAGGTGTTTTGTTTCAGTAATGAGAGAAAGGTAACTAAGACAGAAGGTAAGACAAAAATCTCACAGGAAAAATAACAAGGGTTCAAAGGAATGTCTTCTGTATCCCCTAATAAACTCCTTCCCTGAGCACCTTGAAACTGTGGCCTTATGAAATTTTATGGAGCAGGGAACAGAGTTAGTGGGAGGGGGCCAATGACGCCTGGCTTACAAAATTTCTGTGAAAGTCTTTCTTCAAGACAGGCTTCAGAGGACTCCCCCCAGGCAGAAACAGGGAGTCCTTTCCCAGCTCCATGTCCTCTAGACAGGGAAGCTCCTCAAAGTCTTACGCTTAAGAACTTAGGAAATTCTCAGACCAACTCTTATGAGATAGATGATATGTTAATTCTCATTCTACACAAAATGGACAGGTTCCGTGGGGCAAGTTAAGGACCTTGCCTGGGACCCCAGTGATAGAACTTGACTACAAATAGCAGGCACTGTGAACTCTGGTGAGGAAACTTCCCTTTATCCAGCCTGGCGCACATGACCAAAGCACTGCTGAGCAGACATCAGGAGGGCTGTTCCTCCAGCTGGGGCATCCTGAGCACTTCCATTTACCACAGCCCTTTTCTCCTTTGTGGAATGCAATAATCAGATGAGTGGACATCTGGCACAATATAACTCAAAATTGTGTGATTCTGTTATTAGACAAATGCACAGAAACATCAGGTGAGCCCACACTTCAGACAAATGACAAATTTATTCAACAAATGCAGGCACAGCAATACACACGCCCTGTCTCCAACACAATATTGTGCCTCCCAGACCCATAAACATGGTGTTAAACAAATGTTTGTGAAGATAGGATTTGATAAATACCAACTTTTCTAATTCTTTGTACAAATACGATTTGGTAAATTCCAGGTTTTTTAATTCAAAGGTGACCCTGAAAGTTCATAAAATTTGGGGGAAGTTTGAACAAATGGAATTACGCTTTAGATGTGTTTTTCTTTATCTTCTAATGCAATGGCTCTTCTTTGATAAAAGGTTTAAATAAGATTTAGATTATTTCCTTAGAATCATGTACATGTACATAAACACATTTTTCACAGAACCAAGAATATCCACTCAAATTCTTCAGGTTAAAAGTGTCTTTGTGGGTGTGGTTTTTTTTAAATCAGTTTTTGACTTCTACTATGATACAGATTTTATGGACTTTCTTCTTTACTAAATTTTCACACTCAACTTATGCCAGTATGTGTTTCCATGTGCAAAAAATATAGCAGTACATATGCAAGAGAATGCTGTCTTATCAGGAGAGCGTCCAAATTATAATATAAAAAAGGGTAATGGTATTGCAAAGTCTGCCCTCAGCCTCACTAAAATAGCTACTCATTTTATTTTTAATAGTATGGATTCTACTGTTATCTTTGTTTCCTCCCTCTCTACATTTAAAATGTTCATCTGTCACTTCCTAAATGATGCAATTATTGCTTTATCATTTTCCATCATAATATCAAAATGTGCTTTTCCAAGCATCGAGTTTTGGCACATATATTTTATGATTGTAACTGATTCAAATTTTTGTTAAACTTTTCATAAACACCAGTCATACATTTAAGTACCTTTATAATATATTATTTGTTGATCAAAATATGAAGAACAGTAGAGATGAAAAATATGAAACAGTAAAACCTGGGTTGTTGCTTGCATGGTGTATAAGTATGTGACTGTCAACCTGACAAACTACCACAGATCAGCAGGGGCAGCTGCACCCGAGGTTCTGCTCTTTGGCTTGTAGATGGCCATCTCTGTCCTCATTTTGATACTCTCCTCTCTGGCACCCCAAGTTTATTTAAGCACCTCTCTAAAACCCTTATCAACCACAGAATCACAGTCGGTCTTCAATATGCGGTCTTCAATATGTTTCTTATGTGTCAGGGGACAGAATCCAGCTCATTACTCCTGGCAATGAAAAGAAAGGCAAAGCCAGCATGGAGACCTGGTTAAAACCAAAGGACCAGGTACAGGGAGGCGAAGGAAGCTTCACCCCAATGGGGCAGCACTCTAGAGGGCACCTTGATTTGATGATGGAGAGGATTCTGAGTCTCTTTGGGATGGGCGGGTCCTCATGTTTGTCGTACCACAGAATCACAGGCACAGGTCCCCAGGGTGCTGCACAGGCTTCTGTGGACACAGGTCATGGCTCAGGCACTATCCTACAACATGTCTAAGCATTGGCAATTATTTTCTCTTTCACATATTAAAGTTAGACCATTTTCTAGTTCTTTCCAAAATCAAGTCTCAATACAACTTGGGCAAAAACGTACAGTTCCACCATTGAGCCTTAAAGCAGGATGGACTGGAGAATCAATTTAAACTGATAAGGAGTCAGAGGAGTGTCCAGATCGACTTCCCTACGGCCTGATTTATGTTCTGTTTTAAAACAGAGATTGCTTAGTTCCAGGACCAAAGGTCACAGTACACAGCAGCCTCTCCAGTTTAGACTGATAAAAGTCTTTGGTGTGAGGACCACAACAAGCAATTTGAGAAGGAAAAACAAAAGATGTTTACTTCTTTTTTCGGAATTTTCTTCGATTTGCTTCCGATCACTTTAATTGTAACTGAAACTTCAAATGCCACATGAGCTCACTTTCAAGATGGGGAACAAGGGAGAAGCCTGGCAAGGAGCAGACCCTCCAGGGTGCTGATGGAGCACAGGGTAGGGAGTGTCATCAGCATGGTTCCTCCCTCAACACTTTCTTCCCTTCTGTGTCCATGGTTAGTGTTACCGCACTGGCGGGAAGATCTGCTATCCTAGTAATTTTGTATAATTTTTGAGTAAAATGTATGACAGATCTTGTAAAGAAGTCTAGAGAGTAAGTGATACACATCCATGTTACAACAAAGAATTGAACTAATTCATTCTCTATCGCAGATGTGTTAGGCAGCTTCCTGTCACTGTGGTAAAATACCTAAGATTAACAGCACATGGGAGGAAAGATTGGTTTCAGCCCATGGTTTCAGAGGTTGTAGCCTATGGATGCCTGGGTCTGGTAGCCTGGACTTGTAGGGAGGTAGCATGCATGGTGAAAGTAACAGCAGTAGGGTGCTCACCTCAGGGCAGATGGGAAGCTGAGAGACAGAGAGTTCAGGGGTCCCACTGTTCCCCCAAAGCCATGCCCCCATGACCTTACTTCCTCCTACTAGGCCCACCTCCCACCAGTGGCTTAGACTGAGGACCAAGATTCCTAGCAGTAAGCAAGCAAAACTACTGTTATTGATGATTTAAATTAGTATGTTCATCAATTTTTGTAAAACATTTTAAAATCAAATTAGTATGTTCATTGCTGTTGCTTTGCCATTCTGAAATGTTTTGTTATACATGTGCTTTAAAAGCTTAAACTTGTCCACTGTTAGTGGGAATGCAGACTAAAAAGAAACATACAAGATAGTTATACTACTAGGTTTCTCTTAGTTCATTGAAAAGAAAGATTTGTGCTAATACCATTTGGAGAATTTTTTTATTCCCACTTCTTGTACTCTGAGTAACTACTTTAAAGATAACTATATGCAATGCATTAATTATTGTTATTCTCCTATTATATCTTAATGAAATTTTCTTTTACTTTTTTTCATAAAATTAAAAAAAAAGAACTCAAACTTGTGATTCAAATTGTCTTTCTTTTCATTTCTGCACTGGGACTTGAAATGTCCCAGGCACAGTGATTTGACCAGTCTTGAACGAGCCAGCCAGCATCCACATGGTTCATAAGTCAGTGTATCCAGCTTGCTTGCAGAGAGAGTCAGGAACCTTCCACTGCTCCATAAGAACAGGGCTCCCAGGACAGAGGCTAATGAGCAGGATTGAAGACCAATCCAACCCATTGCAGCCTTGATGTTGAAAGGATCCTGAGGACAGGGAAGAATAGGATTAAGTCAGAGGAACAATTCACTGAGTCCTCCTCTGATCCCAAGGTTATTATTTCTGGAATCACTCTTGTTCTCAGAAGCAAATTTTGCACCTTTTTTCACATGTGTTAGCCTTCTGGGTTCCACTTTAGATTCCTCAAAATCTGGTTGCCATGATAGTATATCCATTTGTTTTCTTGCCCTGGGGGTGGTGACACAGAGTGTCCCACACCTAGCCAGTGCAGACAGCTCTGTCTCAGATCCTGAGGGTCTTTGCTCCTTCTTTAGCCAACAATGACATCCAGGAAAGGGAATCTTGTACATGCATATATGTAAGTTCCAACAACTTCACCGTCCAATAGTGTCCTTCAAAGTTAGCCTCAAAGAAAGGAAAGTCAGTAAGTGATCTGCTGCTCCCAGTTTGGTGCAAGACATTCTTCACTGAAACACTAAAGATTTACTTTTCTTCCCACATCTGTTTCAGATGAATCTTGGTATGGTCACTTCTTTTGCAACAGCAAGCAGAAACACCAAAACAACACCCAGGATTTGGAGGTAGATTTATTTATGTTGGAAGGCACTGATCAGGACCATTCCTAGAACATCAGGCCCTGATCTCTGGTGGTCTAGGGCTTATATGAGATGAGCAAGTAGGAAGTACAGAGGCCGAATGGCTTGTCAATTGAGGATTGGTTTATACATTGTGCCTCATAGTGACCAGCCGTGCATCACAGTGACCAGTCATTTTTGTGAGACAGAAGTGTCTGGAATACGAACTTTTACCTGGGCAACTTACAAACTGAATTATACTGGCTGGGTGTGAATTTTCTGCTACATTTTCAGTCACCCTATGAATGTTGGGAGATAACCTACCTCTACCCTTTCATGACTCTAGATTTAAAAAAGAAATGAATAGTCTGAGTCAGCCAAAGGAACTAATGCTTTCTTCCATTTTTCTTGCAGTAGTCACTGACAAACTCTGAATTAGCAAAGTCACAGACTTAGAAGCCTAAGGGGCCCTGCCAATTCTAAGTGATGTATTTATTTATCAGTATCCAAGGTCTGCAAAGTAAAATACTTCTTTAGGGCGTTTCTATTAGCTCTGGTTTTAACTGAGGAAGAGGCATCGCCTCGTTGAGGGTCCACTGCTCACCTAGGACCCAGGTGACAGGTGAGAGAGGGACTTAGGTAAGCAGGTAACTAATAAAATAAATGTGCTCCAGGGGAGAAATGGAGCTCAGTGAAAGGATGATGTTCCCATGTGACTTACAGAAATAGGAACTGTGCGTCTGTGCACCCTCTTTCCACAGGCTCCCGTGGATTTTCAGGACTGGCCTGGGTATTTGACACTTTTCTTCTTTCCTTTTCATTTTCTTTTTTGGTTGTTGGTGGCTTGACATTCAGTGAGATGCCATTCTGCAGCTGGTTTATTTTCAGAAGCTCTAAATTAAAGCTATAGTCCTGAGTGCTCAATGCTTATCTTCTGTTTCCCTAGAAGGGACTACTACCAGGTATCATCAGGAAGTAGAGAAGGCTTTTCCCCATTTTCATGTTTATTGGTAAAAGATATTTTCCTGAATTATTTCTACATAACAGTTTTAAATTTTTTAATTATTTAATTAATTTTTTTGGTCCTGGGGATTGAACGTAAGGATAGTTGAGCCACATTCTAGTTCTTCTAGATTTTTTGTTTGTTTGTTAGAAATGGAATCTCACTACATTTTTAAGTCTACCCTTGAATTTTCAATCCTCCTGCCTCAGTCTTGAGAGCAGCTGATGTTACAGGTGTATACCACTGTGCCCAGCTCAACACAATCTTAAAGGTGATGATTCTGAAATCCTGAACTATCTCTCTTGCTCTTCTCCAGGGTAAAGCAACAACCAACCTTATGAGTGAAATTAATGAGACTGTGACATCCACTTGGCCACTTTAACAAAGGTTTGATTTGTGGCATTGAGGAGCCAATGAGGAACCATCTTTTCTTTAACGCTTCCCATTCTACTGGTATCAGAGACTTTAGGACAGGCTTTCATCATTGGCATAACTCTTAGTGTAAGAGAGCCAAGTCTGCTTCTACTCAAGTCTCTCTTCAAGTTTTTCCAGGTTCTGTGTTAGATCTAAATTTAGGAGGAGAATGACAGAATATCTTTATGTGAATGTTGCTCAAGAAATTCCACATCCAGGCATTACTGGTGCTCATGAATGGCAATGCTTTGCTCTGCATTCTGATGTTCTCTTATAGGATCTGGCTGGAAGGAGATGCCAATCCTCTGTTAGAATGGAACAGCTTCTGGGAGGCCTAAGACATAGTGCCTACACTAAAAAAGGCAGAATGCTTTTACAGATACCATCAGCAAGCTGGGAATATAACGCAGGTCTGTAATCTCAACACTCTGGGAGGTCGAATTCCAAATTTAAGCCCAGCTTGGGTAATTTAGCAATATAGCAAGATACTGTCTCAAAATAAAAAATAATAAGGCTGGGCGTGGTGGCGCACGCCTTTAATCCCAGCACTCGGGAGGCTGAGGTAGGTGGAGCGTTGTGAGTTCGAGGCCTGCTTGGGCTACAACACGAGTGCAAGGCTGGCCTGCGCTACATAGTGCAACCCTGCCTCAAAGAACCAGGGCCGGGAGTTTGGCTCAGTGGCTTAAGCACCTGCCCTGGCAGGCGTGAGGCTGTGAGTTCGATCCCCGATGCCGCAAAAAAAAAAAAAAAAAAAATAATAATAATAATAATAAAGGGCTCCATACACAGTTCAGGTCAGTCCCCAGTAGCAAAAAGAAAAAAAGAAATAAAAAGATATCATCAACAGAATGAAAGGGTTATGGCTTGGATGATGGTGGCTTCTCCAAAATTTATGTTGAAATTTAACCTCTAGTGCCACAGTTCTACGAGGTGTGGCCTGTAAGAGTTGATTAAGTCAGGAGGGCTCTGCCATCATGGGTAAAACCAATACCTTCAAAGAAGAGTTTGAGATAGAGATATAGCTCAGTGGCACAGCGCCTGCCTGGCAAGTGCAAGGTTGTGATTTTGACCCCTGGTACCAACAAAACAAAACAAAACACAAACAGGTTGTGACTCTCATCCTTCAGTCCCTCTTCCATGTAAGGGCCTGTTCCTGACCCTGTGGAGGCCATAGCCATAAGGTTTTATCTTAGAAGCAGACAGCAGCCCTGCCCAGACACCTGTCCTGTGATGTTATCTTAGACTTCTTATCTGTAGAACTGTATGAAATGAACTTCTGTTCTTTGTGAATTACCCAGTCAGTCAGCATTACTTTTCTTTATAGCAGCACACAAACAGACTAAGACAGGGAGGTTTGGCTCCAATTTCCTGTGTGTTAAAATTCTAAGAAAAGAATGGTAGTTCAAATCTGGAAAAACTTTTTTTTTTTTTTTGAGAAGACGAGTTTTTTTTCCTAATACTTTTATAAGTAAGGAAGAAATCATAAAATATTCTATGTGCTGAAAAGCAGCCATATGTTTTATTAATAGAACTGGACAGAGATGCCAGAGTTTGTATTTATTATTTATAAGGCATACCCATATATATCTGAAACGTGGAGGTTTCCAATGATTTTTCTAGAACTATTAGCCTTAAAATAAGTTGCTTTCCAAAGTAAAATCCCAGTTTGCTCCTTGTCAAAAGAGACATTTGTGTCAGACCACCCTTCTAGGAGAGAATCTTGGTACCACCTACAGCTAATACTTCAGACTGTGCTTCTTCTTAAGCTGAATAACAAGCCACTCATCGTGAGTGAGGAATGAACTAACTGAGAAAATGCTCCACCTAACACAAATGTCCTCCCTGAGTTTTCTGGAGCAGTGAGTGGCACATACGCTACACACTGTGCACCTCTGGAATACTGCACTGAAGAATGCTTGGGTCTTGTGATTAGGGACAGAAGAGAAGGTAGGGGAGGAATCAGTGCTCTATGAAGGAAATTTTTTCTTACGCTTTCCTGAAGCAATGATGACATAAACAATTGAACGTTAGAGACAGTAAGTGTCACAAAATAACACAGACACCCCTCTGTTGGAGGAAGTTGGTGCTCAGCCAGGGACACTGGGAGAAGGCTTAGCTCTATGCTGCATTCCCTGACTCTCAGTGGTCAAAGCAAAACAGCAGAGAAGAGAATGGATCCAGATAAGAAGTAGTCAGAAGAGAATGACACCAGAGACTCTGAATACCTGAGTTGAGAGAAATGCTTTCTTAAGATGTCTGGGGATCTTCCAGATTGAGATTCTGTCAGGTTACTGAGCAAACATTGTCTAATCTTAAACAAAACATTTCCATTTCTTTAGTTGTTCTGCATACAAGGATTATGATAAATGAGACATATTTCTTTCCCTCACAAAAAGAGAGTCATTGATCGATTTCATAAGGGCTTACCATGCCTTTCAATGTTCAGCCTCCCAGTACTCATCTCCAAGCAGCACCAGTTTCCAGGTAGACACGTGTGCCCCTGTTTCTGTAAGGGAGGTCTGTGAGAGTACATTATGGGAAATTCTCAACTCTGAAAATCACTTATCAGATGGCCCCTACCTGAACTCTGAATCTCTGTGGGACCGATGACCTTGAAGTATTCATTTAATTTCTGAGCCTCATTTTCCTACTTGACAAAAATAGCGTAGTGTCTATGCATGCCATTGTGCTGTGAGTATAAAGAGGCATCTGTTTTGCACAGTGCTGAGGCTGTCATTATTTCATAGTTGCATTTATTTTTTATAAATTCTGATAATGGATTGGAGTTTGTAGGGCAGATAGATATTTCAGTGTGTTTCAGAAAAACAACATGTAATGGAAGTGCAAAGGAATAGAAGAGCTTGTTTAATCAGAAATGACCACAGTGGGGCAGGAAATGAAGCTGGTGGTTTGGACATTTGAACACTGAACAGACTCCAAGCCATGACTGGGACTCCTGAGTTTATTCCCTGGACTATGAGAATCTTTGATAGGTTTTAAGTAGAAAAAAAGAAAAAAGAAAAAGACAACGGATTGCATCTTAGAGTATGGATTGCAAGGAGGTAAACTGGAGAAGACCAGATGATAGTATTCATAATTGTGGTAATACTAAAGTAATATTGACTAATATGTACTATCTCTTTTATGAGCCATTTAAGAACACAATAAACATACTCACATATAACTTTTACATGAACCTTGTGAAGTAAGCATTTTATTAGCTCTTGTATAAAAGAAATATATGCCTTAAAAAAAGAGCTTCGTTAAATGGCCAAAACTGGATGACCATGATGTGTAGGAGCAGAGACTGAAAGCAGTTCTTGGAGCTGGGAACTCACACTCCTCTCCACTGTCCTGAAGAAGCCCTGGAAGCCTCAGTGTGGAGGAGCTGAGGGTCACAGGACAGAGTGTGAGCCAGCAGCCTGCTGAAGGCCAACAGTACCCTATGCTGCTTGGTATCACAGTGAAAGGCTTCCATGGAAGAAGCACTAGGCAAGCAGTGAGGGAAGCATCTCAGGTTCTTGGTCAGGGGCACAGGCCACATAAGGTGTGACATCACCAAGAAGGAGTCAGAACCATGTGCCCTGGTGCCCTGTGCCTAACAGGGCCATCAGAGTTGCCAAACCTGTATTTCCAAGAAGGCAGCACTGAGCTGGAGACAATAAATTGTGACAAGGGAATAGTGGCAGAAACAGAGATAGAATTCAGCTGCCCATACTCAGCAGCCTTTAATGTCCTCTCAGCACGTGAGCAAAATTCTAAAATACAAATGATAGTTTGATGGAAAGCATGCAGATGGGGACCTGGTTCATTGCTGAACTGTTCTAGTCCTTTCTTACAGCAATATTTGACACTGGGCCCTAAAGAAATTAGGAAGACTTCCTTGACAACCATAAACAGCAGGAATAGGGAAAGCACTGAGCTCTCATATTCCTTTTTTTATTGCAAATTTAAAAATCAATATGTGACTTTCATATAGCCTTTTACTAACACAAGCCCCTTGGTATTTCCCCAGGTCAGAGCTGTGTCTGTTGAGCCACTGCTCTCCAAGGGTAGGGCACTCTGCTCCAAGCTCAGCATGCTAGCTAAACAAAAGCAACTTAGTACTTCACTGTTTCAACTCCAATATTGTGGCTTTCTCTTCCTTTCAAAGTAGAGAAAAGAGGAACCATTGCAAGCAGTAATACAGAAATAATGTATGTTTCAGGAGACTTTCCTGCTTCTAAGTTAGCTTCCTTAATTATCCATTCAACATTTCTGCTGGAGCTGGGACCATTCAGAGTTTTAGTCTCCATAGAAGCATTTAATTCACATTTCATGCTTAGAAAACAAAGATGCTGTCTTAGTTACTTTTTGCTTGTTGTGGAGACCAAATACGTGAAGCCCAAAATTAGGGAAGGAAAGGTTTATTTCTTACAGTTTCTCAGCCATTTCAGTCCATACTTAGTTGGCTCCAAGGCAGCATGGCATGGCGGGGCAGCCATTCATGGCGGCCTCCAAAACAGCAAGGCACGCTGGTGAGCAAGAGGGCAGAAGCGAGCAAGAGAAAGACCCGCCTCCCTTACACTGTATCTCAGCTCCACCCTGGGTGGGTGCAGCACTCACATCACCAATCCCAGTGCAAGACAGCAAACTGATCACAAGTGCCAGACTCAGCTCCATAAAAAGTATATGAGGACTTGGGGATACATAGTATCACCCAATACAGATATCAAAGAAATTTTCCTAGAATGTAAACAATTCAGGAAAAAAAAATCTCAATGTCCTGGCAAACACAGTTCAGCATAAAAATGTGTTAGGTGATGATTCTCTTAAGTAGCAAAATTGTTCTAGGTTCTCACAAAAAGTTCTGACATTAGTGTTTAATAATTCTCTTTTTGTTAACTTTGTGATCATCTTAAGACATCTGGTAAAACGCTTTCTCCCCACACTGTGGGGACAGTGATACCCACAGAAGACTTCTCACTTGCTTTTTATAGTCATTGAAGAGCTAGATGAATTGAAAGGGGATGGTATGTCCATACCAAACAAAGACAGTGCAGCCGAAGCGGCAGGGGGAAACCATCAGAAGAAAAAGTGACAGAATCTCATGAAATGAAAGGGAATTGAGGCACATGAACTGCTTTTCTTCCCCATCCATACAGGACACTATGCAGAATGAGCTCAAACATTCAGCGCTCAAGCATGGCTAGAAATAGACAAACCCACAATGCACCCATGGATATCTGCTGCAAAAGTAATCAAGAAAAGACAGAGTTTCTGCAGATGAATAGGAGCTTCACAGAAGCATTTGTAAAACAAAACAAACAACAAACAACACTCCAAACTGGATTAAATTTTCTCAAATTCTCGTGTGTGTGTGTGAAAAATATATCATGAATCAGAAAAATAAGAACCAAGAACAGAAATGAAAAAATAACAAGAAATAAAAGGGCAATTAATTGAATTTAGGAAAAAAATAGAAAATGCAAAATCATGTCAGAAAGTAAGGCTAAATTGAAAAGTACTCTTTGGAGAAAAGATTTCAATGAAAATTGAATCAAAAACATTACAGAAAAAAAAAGCAGGAAAATAACCAAGATGATGCGATGAGTTTAAAAAAAGAAGTGCAAAATATCAGAAAATGATTAAAATGAAAAGCTTGTAGAAGAGATTGAATGTGAGCATAGGCGAAACAGAAGATAATATTTAAATGACAATCTATTAAAAAGCACCAGAATTAAAAGAAATAAATCTGTCTCTTGAAAAGAAACTGTGGTTTCTTGGGAAAATTTATACAGAATGATCAACTTTAGGAAAGATATTCATGTATCTATGAGACTTTAAAGAAAAATTCTCTAGTCTTCCAGGCCAAAAATGTAATTCCTATCAACACAAGAGCAGAACGCTGGCCACAAATTTCTGACTCATCATGCAACACAACACAAGATGAGACTAGAGCTAAATTTTTAAAGAAATGCAAGGAAAGAAAGTGTGGATTAAGGATATACTACGTCCTCGATTTATGAACATTTGAGTGCAAACTATCACAGGTACAAATGGACCTTGCATTCAAAGATAAGAACAAATTGAAGTAGCTCATATGTCTGCCAGACATTGTCACGCTGTGCTGCCGTATGCTTACTGTGCAGTGTGATAGTGCACAGTAGCACATTGCTCAATCAGATCCCGGGCTGTCTGGAAGCAGGAGAAAAGCCAGTTGTGATGTGGAGGGAACTGCTATGAAACTCAAAGTAATATGCACTGTATATTTGTGTCAAAGATGTTTAAGACTCACTTTGTCAGACTTATGAATGAATCCAACTTAGGAATGTTCTCCCAGAACAGAACTCATTCATGAATCAGGGACTTAATGTATTACAGCCAGCTTAGCCACAGTGTAGTTATCAAGGAAAAAGAAAACTAGTTTTAACTATGCAGCCCTAGAGGAAAATGATTCACTCACTCTCCTTGAGAGAGTTAACCAAATATGAGCTCCATTTATTTATTTTTATTTTATTTTAAACAGAAAAATGTAAGAAATAACAGTAAAACAGTTTAAAGACAGGCTAGTAGGACAGTAACAATAATAAACACATTACATATTGTTATAGTCACCATAGTTGTTCAGAGCGTAAGTTATAGGCATGAAACTTTGTCCAGAAAATTACTAGCACAAAACTATCCTGTCAGTGAGAGAAACCAGTTGTATAACTATCTTAGCTGTCTTGTGTTTATATATTTTTTCCTTTTCCCTTCCTTCCTTTCCCCTTTCTCCCTTCACAGTTTTTCTTTTATTTTGAACCATATTTTCCCTATTCACAACATCTATTGCACATTTTGGATCTTGTTTACTCTTTCGGATTTTTACACTAGTGAGACAATACAACATTTACACATGTGGGTCTGGTTTATTTCATTTATGAGTATGGCCTTGAGTTGCATCCATTTACCTATAGAAGTATCAAATTTATCTTTTTTATGGCTGAGTAGTATTATATAAAAAACCACAACTTTTTTTTATCCATTCCGTGGTTGATAACATTTGGGTTGTTTCCAAGATTTAGCTATTATAAATTGTGCACATATATCACCATGGTATGATGTTTTTAATTCTTCAGGGAAGATATACAGATGTGGAATAGCTGGGTCAAATGGAACCTTTAATAGTAGTTTTTGAGGAATCTCCACACTGATTTCCATCTTGGCTGTACCACTCTATATTCCCACCAACAGCGGATAAGTGTTCCTTTTTCCCCACAGTCCAGTTATCATTTGTTATTGGTTGATTTCTTCATGATAGTCATTCTTTCTGGAGTGAGATAAAATCTCAGTGTTGTTTTAATTTGTATCTCTTGGAAGACCAATGATGTTGAACATTTTTTAATATATTTGTTTGCTATTTGTATGTCTCCTTCTGCAAAGGGTGTATTCACTTCAGATGCGCATTTTTGGACTGGGTCTTTGAACTCCGGGGAGGGTCTGATTTTTTCAACTCTTTATATGTTCTAGTTATAAGCCCTTTGTCTGAGGGACCACTGGTTATAATTTTTTTCCCACTCTATGGGTTATCTTTTCACTCTGTTGGTGATTTCTTTTGTTGTGCAAAAGCTTTTTAATAAAATGAGATCCTATTTGCTGATTCTTTGTTACATTTCCTGTGCCATCTGCCTACACATAGATCTCCAAGACCTATTTTGTCTCCCAGTAAATTTAGTGTTTCTGTTTTAATATTTAGATTTTTGAACCATTTTGACTTTAGTTTAGTGCATTGTGATAGACATGGGTCTAGTTTTAGTCTTTGGCATGTGGAAAGCCAGTTACTCATCACCATTTCTTAAAGAGAATGTCTTTCTTCCAGTGAACATGTTTGACTCCTTTGTTGAAGTTAAAGTGGTTTAGTGTGTTTGTAGTTGTGTCTGCACTCTCTATTCTGTTCCAGATATTCTCAGTTGTGTTTTTTTTGCCAGTACCATGCTGATGTTATCACAGTAGTTTTATAGTGTAATTTCAGGTCAGGGATTGTGATGTCCTTGATTTGCCTTTGTTATCCAGAATTGTTTTTGCTCTTCTTGGTCTCTTCTGATTCCAAGTGAATTTTAGGAATGTTTTCTCTAGTTCTGTGAGTTATGCTAAGGGTATCTTGATTGGAATTGCATTAAACTTGTATAGCAGTTTTGGAAGTAGGGCCATTTTCATAGTGTCAGTTCTTCCTATAAATGAGCAAGGAATATCTTTCCATTTTCTGATATCTTCCCCAATCTCTTTTTTCAGAGTTCTATAGTTTTCATTGCATAGACCTCTTACTTCTATTGTTACATTGATTTCTAAGTATTACATATTTTTGGACGCTATTGTAGAGGGTGCAGTTTCCCTAATTTCTCTTTTGTGAGTTTGTTGCTTGTGTGCAAGAATACTATTGATTTTTGAGTATTGCTTTGTATCCAGGTACACTACTGAATTTGGTTATTAAATCTACAAGTCTTTTGGTGGAGTTTGGAGTCTTCTGTGTAAAGATTCATGCCACCTGCAAATAATAGTAATCTCACTTCTTCCTTTCCTATCTTTATATCTTTTATTTCTTTCTCTTACCTAATTGCTCTGGCTAGTGTTTCCAGAACTATATTGCTTAGAAGAGGTGATATAGGACTTCCTTGTCTTGTTCCTGGTTTTACAATGAAAGCTTTCTGTTTTTGACCATTTAATATGATATTTGCTTTCGGCTTGTCATAGATAGCTTTTATCAGATTAAGATAAAGACCCTCTATTCCAAATTTCAGTAGGGTTTTATAATGAATAGGTGTTTTTTCTGCATCTATTGGGATGATCA
>RJWM01025177.1:15780-29770 GCA_004363535.1 Dasyprocta punctata | reverse complement strand
CTTTTCTTTTCTTTTCTTTCTTTCTTTCTTTCTTTCTTTTTTTGAGGCAGAGTCTTCCTAACATTTCTGGGCTGACCTCAAACTTGAGATCCTCCTGCCTCAGCCTCCCAAGTAGCTGGGATTATGGACACCATCACACCAGGCAAGAAATAATTTTTCTTTTCATGTTCTGAGACAGGGTTTCACAACGTAGCCCAGGCTGGCCTCAAACTTGTGGCTGATCCACCTCAGCCTCCTGAGTGTTGAGATTATAGGCATGCACCACCACGCCCGGCTAGAAATAATAAATATTTGAAGAGATAAAAATCTTTGCCCTGAAAGTAGGCGGTATCACAATCCCAAATTTCAAGTTATAATACAAAGCTACAGTGATAGAAACAGTGTGGTACTGGCACAGAAACAGACCCAGGCATCGGTGGGACAGATAGAAGCAGAAACAACCCCAGGCATCTTCGGTCATCTGATCCTTGACAGAGGGGCCAAAAACACACGCTGGAGGGAAGATCGCCTTCTTAATAAACGATGCCGGGGAAACTGGATACACAAACGCAGAAGGTTGAATCGAGACCCACACCTCTCACCACGTACTGAACCAAAACCAAAGTGGGTCAAGGTTCTAAATATTAGTACAGAAACAGTTAATATGCAGGAAGAAAACGGTAAGAGTCTTGAAGACACAGGTGTAGGCCAGGACTTTCTGACCAGAATCCCAAGTGCTCAAGAAATGACATCGAGCGCAGACAGATGGGCTCGGATCAAATTTAAAAGCTGCTGCAGAGCAAAGGAAGCTACTGACGGGGTGCAGGGACAACTTGCAGAGCGGGAGAGCATTTTTGTCAGTTATCCTGCAGACAGAAGACTCATGTCCAGAACATACAAAGGACTCAAGAAAGAAGCCCGAAATAACAGACCCAATCAAAAGATGGGCTCTGAAATGAACAGCAGCAGAAACGGCCATGAAGAGATGTTCAACAGGGTTGGTCATCAGAGAAATGCAAATTAAAGCCACACTGAGATTCCATCTTCCTTGAGAAAGAATGGCCAGTCATCAAGGATAATAACAAATGCTGGTGAGGCTTCAGGGAGGAAAATCCTTCTGCATTGCTGGTGGGAGCTGGGCATGGTGGTACATGCTTGTAATCGCAGCACTCCGGAGGCTGAGGCAGAAAGATCATCATGAGGAGTTTGAGGCCAGCCTGGGCTACATAGTGAATTCAAAGCCAGCCTGCACTACGTAGCCAGACCCTGTCTCAAAAAACAAAACAAAACAAAACAAAACAAAACATTGTCAGTGGGAATGTAAACTAGTAAAATCACTACGGAAATCAGTACGGAGTTTCCTCAAAAACTAAAAATAGAAATTCCATTTGACCCATCTATTCCCCTTCTAGGTATCTTTCCCCCAAAAGTTAAAGACATTGTATTACAGTGACACATGCGTAGCTGTATTTATAGCAACACGATGCATAACAGCTCACTCTTGGAAGTAGCCTACATGTCCATCGACAGATGAATGGATAAAGAAGTGTGGTATTTATATACAAGGGAGCACTGCTGTACCATTAAGAAGGATAAATTCGAGTGATTTGTTGGACAGCAGAAGCACCTTGAGACCACATTGCTAAGAGAAATTGCACACACAAGTTTAAATATCCCATGGTTCCTCTTATACGAGGAAGTCTAAATACTGGTAAAGAGCAAAATAAAAGATCGATAACAGTAGACAGGGAGAGAAATTTGGAGATGGAGGAAGCGGGTAAGGAATGGAGGGGGAAACGGCAGGAAAAGAGAATTAAACTGCGCTGTATCTGTGTGCCAACTCCCCTGAGGAGCGATGTGATCATTATGTACAACAAACAGACTGATAAAAAATTAAAATTGAAAAGAAAAAGTTTACCCTGATCTGAACTTTACACAATATATACATGGATTTAGGCATCATGTAACTTCCCATAAATAAGTATGATAAAAAAAATATATACATATATATTTATATATATATTCAGGTTTTTTTTTTTTTTTTTTTTTTTTTTTTTTTTTTTTTGCGGCACCGGGGATTTAACTCACAACCTTGCACCTACCAGGGCAGGCGCTTAAGCCACTGAGACAAACTCCCAGCCCTGGTTTTTTGAGGCAGGGTCGCACTATGTAGCTCAGGCCGGCCTTGTGCTCGTGTTGTAGCCCAAGCTAGCCTCGAACTCACAACACTCCTCCTACCTCAGCCTCCCGAGTGCTGGGATTAAAGGCAATATATTCAGCTTTTATGAATCGATTTTAAACATGTATTCATGCTCAGGGGTCCCATGGCCAAATCCCTACTACTGAATAATGGTGGGGTGCATGGGGTGTTTCCTTCTGCCCTGGCCCTGCCGAACCTGGGCTTTGGGGCCCGGCCTGGAGGGCTGTGCCTCGGGCAGCTGCCCCATCAGAGACCCGACCAAGCCACCGGCAGAAGGCAGATTCGGGCGGAGGGAGCCGCGGGCCTGGGCACCAGCTCTCCCAAGGGCCCGAAGTTGAAGAGCGCTTGACCTTGCAACTCAGATGAGCGAGGCGGGCTGGGCCGGCACTGGGAACTGGACACGGTGACCACTACCTGGTCACCCCGAGGACACTGCCCCTCTCTTCTGCTAACGTCCTGCCCTGTCCTGCATGCTCAGAGCGGCAGGCAAACGTGTTCCCTTCCCGAGTGTTAACCTTCTGGAGGCTGAAGCCAGGACTTGCCCACAAGGATAATGTCAGGATGAGCCCAAGATTTCCGGGGACCCATTCCTCAGCGGGGGAAATCAGTGAAAAAGTAAAACCCACTCCAAAAACACTGGCGGAGCAGAGCTCTCTGCGCTAACCAGTGGGGGCTTTTACCCAAGAATGTCGCAATGAGCCTCGCTGTTGGTCACAGCCCCTGCGGCAACACAACTGCAGGCTTGGCACGGCCGGCTCTGCTGGCCCGAAGTCGCCGAGGAAGCACGGAACCCCGGCTCCTGGCGGTCACGGCGGGGTGGGGGGGAAGGGGCTTTGGGGACCTGGAGACACCCAGGGGTGGCCGCCGCCGCCGCTGCCGCCGTGGTGGGACCCAAGAGAGGTGCTGCCCGGTTTGGCTTATTCCACCTTACACGGGAACTCACGTCACACTGTAATAAACAAGCAGCAAGCCAGGCCCGATGGCACAGCCTTGAGATGGCAGAGCTCTGGAAAGCTGAGGCAGGAGGATCATTTGCCGGGCTGGGCAAATTAGCAATTTAGCAAGACTCTGTCTCTGTGTTACACACACACACACACACACACACACACACACAGAAATAAAAAAGTAAAAGGACTGGGGATGTAGCTCAGTGAGAAGGCCCTGGGTTCAAGTCCTGGTGCTGCAAAACCAAGCCAACAGCAACAACAGAGGTCAGTTCTCACTGAATTTTCTTTGGGTTTGTTTGAGACAGGGTCTCCCAGTGTAGTTCAGATTGGCCTGGAGCTCACTATATAGCCTGAGCTGGTCTCAAGCTCACAGCAATCCTCCTGCCTCAGCCTCCCGAGTACTAGGATTACAGGTGTTTGCCACCGCGCCTGGCTCTTGTTGGATTTTCTGATACTTGCTGCCCAAAGTGTCCCGGCTCACACAGAAGGGCCCCAGCACCAGCTCAGGTGTGTGTCAGGAGCTGGCGATGATGGCAGGAACTCCGTGACGTGGGCTACATCCCAGAAAGAACTTCGGGGAAGTGAAGCAGCCCCAGGGGTGCGGTAGGAGGGTGTGCGTGTATCTGTGTGTGTGTGTGTGTGTGTGTGCCCTACCTCTCCCTCCACTCACACACGCTCCTAAATCACTATTTTCAATCAACAAAGGTACGCAAACTTTTAAAAGGTCCAATGGTCACAGATTTTCTTTTTTTGTGGCACCGGGGATTGAACTCACAGCTTTGCGCCTGCCAGGGCAGGCGCTTAAGCCACTGAGCCAAACTCCCGGCCCTGGTTTTTTGAGGCAGGGTCGCACTATGTAACTCAGGTCGGCCTCACAGATTTTCTTTTGATCTTCATTTCAATTAGGATTGATTTTCTAGTTTTTAATTAAACATTTTTTAAAAATTTTGTATTTGTTTGGAGACAGGATCCCACTGCATAGTGCAGGCTGGCCTTGAGTTCACTATGCAGCCCAGGCTGAACTGGACCTCACAGTGATCCTCCTGCCTCAGCCTCCCGAGTGCTGGGGTTACAGGTGTGTGCCACCACTCCTGGCTGATTTTCGAAATACGGTGCTGATATAGAATTTTCTTTGAAGCACATTGACCTCCTTTTTCTTCTTCACAAGAGTGAGTTTACTGAAAAATATCAGGCAAATAATGGCGCAGGTGGCGATCTTCTTTCACCAAAGCCCCAGGCACAAGGTGGGTCAGCGGGGCCCTGCAGCAGGCACAGAGGTGCCCAAGCAGACAGCGGCTACCGCCTGGGCGTGGGGACCGCCCGGGGTTGGCCATGTGCAGCGGGGCGGTGACCCTGGAGGTCTGGGCGGTGGCCCGGCAGGGGAAAATCTCACATCAAATCTTCCACAAACAGCCGGGGGTCAGCGGTGACACATCCAGGACTCATCAGTCTCCGGCCTTACACCCGTTCCCAAGGCCCCGGGCCAGGCAGGGGCAGGCTCTGACCTTGCTGGCCTCCCTGCTGACCACCAGCCTTTGCTCCCCCCCACCCCCCGCTTTTCCCTTCTTCGCGATACTGGGATGGCACCAGGGCCTGTGGACTGAGGCTTATCCCGAGCCTTTAAACACTTTTTTTGATTTTGAGACAGGATCTTGCTAGGTCACTAAGCTGCCCAGGGCAGACTTGAACTTTTGATCCTCCTGCCTCAGCCTCCTAGAGTGCTTGATGACAGGTGTGTGCCATCGGCCACCAAGGACAGCTCTTTCCCCCCATTCTTTATTACTATTTATTATTATTATTATTATTATTATTATTGTCTTTTTGAGACAGGGTCTCACTATGCAGTTCAGGCTGACCTTGAGCTCACTTTGTAGCCCAGGCTGGTCTCGAACTTGCAACGATCCTCCTGCCTCAGCCTCCCGAGTGCTGGGATTACGGGCATGCAC
Source organism: Dasyprocta punctata (assembly GCA_004363535.1). NCBI lineage: Eukaryota > Metazoa > Chordata > Mammalia > Rodentia > Dasyproctidae > Dasyprocta > Dasyprocta punctata. The sequence goes on along the minus strand of RJWM01025177.1, from coordinate 24,698 downwards.
CACCATACCCGACTGCCCTTTTCTTTAGCAGTGACCCCCGCCCAGCCAACCCCAAGCCATCGCTCCACCGCTGTGAGTGCGGGATCCTGACCGGCCCAACCCTAACCCCGCCAGCTCTATGTCTGATGCAGGCAAAACACCTTTGCTTTTCAAATTATTATTGTGTTAAAAAAAAAAAAGGACACCCCCCCCCAACCTAAAAACGTAGCCCCTTTACCTTTTCTAACCGCACCTGGCTCCGCAGGGTCTTGGCTCGCAGGCCCGGGCCTGGGAAGCAGCATTCGGTTCCCTCTTGGGTCCGCTCCCCTCCCGCTCCGGCCTCCACTTTTGTGTCCTCGGCGGCGTGGTCCGCGCTGCAGCACGTGACGGGGCTTCCCTGTTTACGGCCGCATAACGCGCCCTGCAGGATGCAGTCGGCGTGTGACCACCCCCTTCTCCCCTGGCAGTGACCCGGGCGGGCACACGGCGCCCCCGGGCTCGGCTTCTGGCCCCCGGAGCTGGGCGGCGTGTGTCCCGGACAGCGCGGGGCGGTCTCAGTCCCGGGGTGGCGCCCAGGGCGTGCTGAGCACCATCCCCAGCCCTTTCCAACCCTCTTTGACATGGATCTCGGCTAAATTGCTGGCCCAGCCACGTAGAACTTGCGATCCTCCTGCCTCAGCCTTCTGCGTCGCTGGGGTTACGGGCGCAGCCCGGGTCTCGCTTTGCATGTTCCTCGAACAGATAAACGACCATCTGAGTGAAGGATGGGTGAATCCACCCGCGAGGGTGTTTCAGAGGAGCCGGCCCTCCGGGGTTCACATCTCCCAGGCAGGCTGAGCTGCTGCCTAGGGGGGCTGGGGAGCGCGCCGGGCCAGAAGGGGACCACAGGGGCAGCTTGGGGGGTCGCGGTCTGGTGCTCTGCGGTGGCAGGGGGCGCTCGGCCGGGACGGGAGCCTCGGGGGTCTGCCACAGAGATCCCAGGGGCTCCACCTGAGTCCCTTTCCTTGCCTCGAGGGGACCGAGGTCGCAGCACCTCCCTGGGCAGGTGTGGGTGCCTGGTGGGTGTACAGCCTACTTCTCAGGCCCCCAGGGATGTGTAAGTGCCCCCTGGTGCTCCTTTGTCCCCAGGAAGGATCAGAGTCGTTGGGGGACCCCGAGGCCTCCGGTGTCTACGCAGTTGCCTCTTATCGCTCCCGCGGCCTCCGGGCCTTTGCACGTGCTGCTCCCAGATGCTCGGTCGTCCACTCCCATGATGCCTTCCCAGGTCATGCTGGTCAAGCACACACTCGTCATACACCCATCACACACACCACACACTCACTGCACACGCCATACACCCATCGCCCACCACACCCACCCTGTGCTCCTCCCAGCCTCTTAGGTTCCCGGAGACGCCCCTGCAGGAAACAGCGCGGCGCCGCGGCCTTGAGTCCCGGGACCCACGATGGGCTCCGTCTGCCCCCTACCGGCCGCCCCGACCCCTGCCCGCTCTCCCGGCCGCTTTCCCCGCAATCAGCCGGCGGGGCCGCGCCTTCATGGGGAAGGAAGTCAACATTTGCCCCATCTGACACATCTTAGCGTCACGGCCCCTGCCGGCGGGGACCACGGACACAGAGCAGGTTAGGGAAAAGGCGGATGACACGCAGGGGCGGGCGGACCTGCGCAGCCGCCAGGGGCCAGCTCTGTGACGTCTGCAGGAAAAGCCGAGCCCAGTGCAAAGGCCCTGGGGCGGCCTCGGAGGCCGCAGGAAATGGGAGACTGTAGGGTCCTCCGCGCCCGGGAACGTGTTTGGAGTTGGCTCAGAGTGTGGTGGGAAACCAGGGGGGCTTTGATCCGCATGTGACGCCCCCCGGGCTGGCCCTGTTTATTTATTTATTTGTCTTTTCTGAGACAAGGTCTCACTATGCGGTTCAGGCTGGCCTTGGGCTCGCTTTGCAGCTCAGGTGCGCCTCAAACTTGCAGCAATCCCCCTGCCTCGGCCTCCCGAGCACTGGGATTACAGGCGTACGCCACCATGCCGGCGAGGCGGGGTCCGCGGGCCCGGCCCTCTCCCCTCCCCCTCCGCCTGCGCTCTCGGCTTCGCCTCAGGACGCGGCGTCTCCCAGCGCAGCGGCTCCTTCCTCAGGGCCACCAGGGGGCAGCGCGCCCCGCGCGGCGCGGTCACCTCCAGGCTCCCGGGTGCCCAGGTTACATCGGCGAGCGTCCCCCGGGGCCCGGCCGGTGCCTCGCGCCATCCGTTCAGCTCCGGTGCGGCGGCACAGAGGAGCCTCGGGACAGCTGTGCAGTAGACACTGAAATTTGAATTTTAAGTCTCTAAATTTTATTCATTTTCTTTCAGCCATTTAAAATAAAAATCACCATTAACTCACAGGCCACACCATATGGACAAGTGGGCCAGCCTCGGTCCAGGAGCTGATGTTTTCCAAGCACTGGTCTAATTGTCCACGGGTAAAACGGGAAAAAATCTGACACCAAACCCATCCTGAGATCACAGATCTGCACACACACACACACACACACACACACACCCCGTTTAAAAATGTGGATTCAGCCAGGTGTGGTGGCGATGCCTGTAATCCCAGCACTTGGGAGGGAGGCTGAGGCAGGAGAATCGCTGTGAGTTTCAGGCCAGTCTGGGCTACCAAGTAAGCTCAAGGCCAGCCTGAACTGCATACCGAGGTCCTATCTCAAAAAAAATAAATTAATTAAAAAAAATGAAAATAAAACAGTCTGGTGTGCTGGGAGAGGAATTTAGACACCCCGCTCACTTGTGAATACAAAAAGGCAGGCGGAATCCTGGCCCCTCTGTTTTCTGGACGGAAAGCTGGAGTTAAAACAGATTGATTCAGCACCCTTTTCAAAGTGTGACCTCGCTGGTCATGGTGGGATATGCCTGTCATCCCAGAACTTGGAAGGGTGAGGCAGGAGGATTGCTGTGAGTTGGAGCCCAGTCTGGGCTACATAGTGAGATCCTGTTTCAAAAATAAAAACAAACAAAAAACGAAGTGTGACCTCAACGACAGAGGAAGAGGCAGGCAGCTTCTGTCTCGGCTTGGCTGCAACCCCAGGAAAGCGCTGGGAAGCAGTAGGCGGGGCTCGGACTCCTGCCAGGGGCGCAGAGTGGGGTTTCTGGGGCCCCAGCCAAACCCCAGGCCGAGTCCTCAGGGCGGCCCCGGGGAGGGAGTGTAGCAGGCTGATAACGTGAGCCACCAGGACAGCCGTCCTTTACGTGAGTATTATACGGAAATTACTGAGTAATTCGGGAATCCCTGGGTAGCTCAGCTCCATCCCAACCCCAGAGACATGGAAGGCACGAGGCTGTTTCCGTTTTCCTCCTCCAGCTGTAGACGTGTAAGCGCTAGTTGGGTAAAAGGAAGTCAATATGTGGAATTCACAGGATGGAAGAGACTTTTCTGATGGCAAGAATGCTCCTTCCTAACTGCATCTTTTCGTTTTTAAAATTTTATTTACTTATTTATTTATTGAGACAGGGTCTTGATGTGTAGCCTAGGCTGGTCTCCAACTCACAGCAATCTTCCTGCCTCGGCCTCTTGCGTGCTGGGATGACAGGCGTGTGCCACCACGCCTGGCTAGTCTGTAAGACAGGGTCCCGCTATGGAGCCCCGGCCGGCCTGGGCCTCAGTGATCCTCCTGCCTGCCTCCCGGGGGCCGGGATTCCACAGGCCTGTGCTGCCATGTCTGGCTTGAATCATTTCATGAAGCTGTGCTTTGTCAGTATTAGGAATGTTCCCTATGTGCACACGAGATACTACACGGAAGAAGCCAGGAGCGTTTAGGAACACGCCATGGGCCGCTTCCCTCCAGGTCCCACGGCCCCGCCGTCCCCGGGGACCAGTGTCACAGTCGGGAATCTGTCAGACCCCTTCCTCCCACCCCAGCTCCGAAGAAAGCAAGAAAGGCAGAGCCAAAGCCATGCGCGCTCCGGCCACGGCCACGGCCACGGCCACGGCGGTTTTCCATCGTCTCCTCCTCCAGCGGAGGCGGGAGAAAGAGCTGGCGTGCGGGAGTTCTTCCTTCAGAACAGCTTTATTAACCTGGAGGGCGCTGCCCACACCCCCTCTCCCTCTCCTGCTCTGACACACCAATCCACTCATTCGGGGCTTATTCCCCACACTTCGTAAATCGAGATACAGTGATGTGAATCTGGGGGGAACGCCGAGCGCAGCAGCCGGGGGTTATTGCCGGTTACCACGGCCGCCTTCAGACTGCGGACCCTGGACAGAAACTGCGCCAGGTCCTTCTCCAGGTAGTTTAGGGCAGCGAATGCGCAGTCTCTGCTCTGGCAGCCGTGCTGGTTCCTCCTAGCTGGCGAGCGCACCGGGGAGCCTCGGGGGCTGGCGAGGCTCTGCTCCTGTGAGGAAGACACTCGGGGGAGTGAGGACACTGGGAACATTTCCGTGAAGTTCAGGAATTTGTATGAAGTCAGACAGTGAAATTTTAAAAAAGAGCAACTTTGGCCCCGTGAACAGTGTGACCGAAGCACATCATACGTTGCTGAATCTCCCCCCGATTTGAAGGAATTCACGTTCCAGGAAAACCGTGAGCCAGTGGGAGGTCGCCTTCAGCTGTTCACCCCAACTTCTGTGGATCTGAAGACTCAACGTGTGTCTTCAGCTAAGCCCCAGTACCATCAAACAGAAAAGAAAAAGGAAAGACCCAGAGCAGCGGAACAGCCGCTCTTACCTTGGCCTTGGTCTTCACGCCGTGTAGCCGAAGCTTCATTATCACATACAGAGTGACAATGACCAAGAGCCCGAGCCATTTGCAGCCCAGCCAGTACTGTGTCCGCCCGGGCGGGCTGGGCCTGACACGGGACTGCGCCCCGCAGGGCACCTTGTCCAGGGGCTCCGCAGCTTTGTCCCTCTCGGAGGAGAACACGAAGGCCTCCGCGCAGGAGAGGCAGAGGGTGAGGACGAGCAGCCCGCTCAGCATCCGCATGGTGAGCAGTCAGCGCGCATGGCGCTCTGGGCCCTGCAGGGCGCTGCCCGCTGGTGATGTCATAGAGCGCCCTGCCCAGGCGGCTGTGGCCATTGTGATGCCTCGGAGTGGGACAGTCCCGGGGGGCTCGGTGGCAGGACTGCGGGCAGCTGCAGCAACGTCTAACAGGCGACCAGAGGGACGGGGGGCAGGCTGGCCACCCTGGGAGGGGCTGCTTCTCCTGCTCATGTGGGGCCTGGACATGGTGGGGGCGGGAGACAAGGGACACGTCCGATGGGACACATCAGCCTGCTGCTACCAACTGGGGCCCGTGATCACTCCACAAGGCCTGCACTGTCCCCCAAAACCAGGACCCGCCACCATCGAAGCAATGGGGGAACTCTATTTAAAAACTTCAGCTTTAGCTCCCTTTGAAGATGCAGAGGCTCTGGAAGCACTGGGCTTTGGCTGCCTATCAGGTCACCGACCTCACTGAAGCGGGCCGTCCCCGGAGGATTAAGGGAGAAGCTTCCTGCTGGGCCCGGCGACCAAGTCGCAAGTTTGAGCCCAGCCTGGGCACTTGGTGACTTAAGCGGCCCAGTCTCACAATAAAAAAATTTTAAAAAGGGCTGGGGATTTAGCTCAGGGTGGAGGCCCCGGGTTCAATCCTGGTACCTCTAGGTGAGTAGTCCATAGGACGAGGTGGACAGCGGTGGGGCTCCGGGGGAGACCTGGGCAGGGCACCGTGGGTGCGGTGAGGAGGGGCGACACTTGGGCGGGCTGCCTGGTACACCCATGCAACAGCGCAGCCCCGAGTCAGGGATGAACTGGGGCTCACCTGGGTCTGAGAACGCCACTCTAGACTCACAGGGAGCAAGCAGCACCGAGGGCTGCCATTGCAAGGGCCCGCTTGGGAAGCTGGGCCTGGTGCCCACGGCTGTGGGCCGAGCTTGTCCTGTCTGAGGTCCTCGGCAGGATGCAATCCCGTCCCCTCTCCCAGATCTGTGTCCCGCGGCTCCCGTGGACAAAGCTGCGGCATCAGCGTGGCGCCCGAGTCGACGGCTATGACCGTGAGGCTGGTTTACATAAAGGAGCCACAGCGCAGCAGTGAGTTTTGCCACGCCTGCCTTAATGACCCCGTGGCTGACCACAGGAGTCCCTTCTCTCCCTCCTCAGTGAGCGGGCCCAGGGAGGGCGGGGAGCGCCCGGAAGGCCTGGAGCCACATTCCCAGTGGGGGACACCGCGTGGAAATCCAGGGCAGTGGACGGTGACACGCACTGCCCTGGGGACCTTCGCCTGTCCCACCTCCTCCTCCGGGCCCTTGAGGCCACCAAGGGGGCCTGCGCTCCCACGGGTGGACCCTGGGCACTTGCGTGTGTGGGTCAGACACAGGGCTGAGGGTGTGGCCGTCAGAACTGTGCGGACTTGGGGTCCTGGGGACCCACCTGTGAAGCGGGTGACAGCCCGTCCCTTACACGCCATGCTGGGGAGCCCATGAACCGAGGCTGCTGGGCCCCCGCTCTTGAGGGCAGTACGAGCACCAGGCCGGCCCCCAGCCTCCGTCAGCCACCGCCTTGCTCCAGACTCCAGTGTGGCCCGGCTGGGCACAGCCGGTGGCAGCCAGCGCCCACTTACAGGGAAAGGCGGCACACAGCCCCTCCTCCCGCCCCCAGAAGATCCCGCGGGCACAGGCGGGGAGACCCCAGAGCCCGGCAGGCCTCCGGCAAACTGCAGAGGCTGGGAGCGGGGACCTCGAGTTTGAGGCTGAGGACGCTGACTGGGTCTGTGAGAAGAACTGGATGCATTCAGAATAATCAGCGCGGCATGGTGGTGCACACCTGTGATCCCTGCACTCGAGGGGCTGTGGCAGGAAGGCCGCCGTGCATTTGAGGCTGTCTTAAAAAACCAAAAACCCAACCAAAACCAACCCCAAAAGCAGTGCAAAACTGATCTGTTAAAGCTAAAAAAGGAAAATAAAAAATTGGTAAAAATGGTCATCAAAATAAAAATGTGACAGCAGAAACTGTAACTAGTACTTTCTGACTAAAAGGAGATTAATCTTCGGGAAGTGAAAACACAGCGTGGGTTATACTAACAATTTTGGCCAAATAAAAAGCTAGGATTATCATAAAGAAGAAACCCTCAGAAATGGTTCCCTGGGCTGCACACGACGCCGGGGAGGGCGTCACGCAGCCGCCTCCGGCTCCTCCTGGACGGGTCCTCAGGCCCTCACAGGCGAGAGTGACAGACACCGACCCCACACACAGGGGACCAGAACCCCGCTCAGGGCCGTGCCCCGAGGCCCAGGGACCCAAGACACACGGCGGCCCAGACGCTCGCGCACCTCGCCAGCGGCTTTGGGGAAGTGTCTGTGATAAGGGACTTGACACGCATGAAAGACACACAAAACGTGCGATTTCATGCTCTCCCTCTGGACCTCCTGCTGAGGGCACAAAGGTGGGGTCCCCACGGCTTCACGGAATCCCTGCTATCGCTGTCCTCACAACGCTGCGATTTTTGAGACAGGGTCTCACTAGGTAGCCCAGGCTGGCCTCAAACTCACAGCGATCCTCCTGCCTCAGCCTCCCAAGTGCTGGGATCACAGGTGTGTGCCACCACGTTCGCAGCAGGTCTGCTACTTTCTTAGTGGAACATCACGGGAAGGGAGAGGACCGATGTGCAGACTGGCGAGAGAAGAGGCCGACGGCTTTATTCTGTGTCACGTATCAGGTGCTCAGCTAATCCCCACCGCTCAGAACGACAGTGGACCCCTCCCCAGAGCGCTCCCTGGGCTGGAGGCCAGGGGTCCCCCAAGGGCGCCCACAGGGGCTGGAGACCAAGCTCCTCGCGCAGGCAGCTTCTCCGGCCTCCTGAGATGGCCGCGGGCGGCAAGGCCACCCAGACTGTAGTGGGGTGGCTGACCCCGCCTGGGGGAGCCTGGGGTTCTTGCTCGCCTCGAGCAGAAAGCATGGCCCACCTCGCGGCCGCAAGCTGCCCACCTCCCCCAGGCCCCACGGTTCCCCACGCGAGTGACCACGCGGGCACGGAGGCCGGGCAGGAGGCCTTTATAACCGCGGAGACGCGCTCAGAAGCAGTAGGACGTGTGCGTGACCCAGTGCGCCGACTCCTCCTTGGGGCGCTTGGCAGAGCTATGCGTGGTGAAGAGCGACTTGTAGGTTTCGGACTCCTCGCTGTCCGCGATGGACCTCTTAGGGGGCCCACCCAGCGGCTTCCCCACCTTCCCGGAAGAGGCCCCGGTCGCCGCTGTGGGGAAACAGAAAGCCACACACTCTCAGGGTGGGCCTGACGGTCGTCTCCCCCGGGCCAGGGCTCAAACCCCATGCTCTGCCCTGAGCGACCCGGCCGGCTCGGGTCAGGGCTGGTGACCCTGCTCACCACCCCGGGGACGCCGGGCACTGTCCCAGGCCTGGCCGGCGGGGTGTGCGTGTGTGCGTGTGTGTGTGCGTGTGTGTGAGACCCACCTGCAGCGCGGGGAGCTGGGGAGCCTTTCTTCTCTCGGGGCTCCGGCCCGGTGTCCTCAGCCTTGCCGCTCTTGATTCTTGACGGCCCTGGCAAGTCTGCGAAACACAAGGGAAGCGAACCATGAACCGAACCGAACAGAACCGAACCGAACCAGCCCCAGTCTCGGCCTCCTCCTCCTCCTCGTCTTACCTTCGCCTTCACCGACGTCTGCTTTTGAAACCGACTCGGCTGCCTTGGGCTTCTTTGTTTTCTGTAAGAAGCAAGCAGCTGCTGGAGACGGTGCCGGGAGCCCGGGAGCCTGGGACATGGCCCTCCGCCCCTCAGCCCGGGAGCCCGGGACACGGCCCTCCGCCCTTCAGCCCCGGGAGCCCGGGACACGGCCCTCCGCCCCTCAGCCCGGGAGCCCGGGACACGGCCCTCCGCCCCTCAGCCCGGGAGACACGGCCCTCCGCCCCTCAGCCCCGGGAGCCCGGGACACGGCCCTCCGCCCCTCAGCCCGGGAGCCCGGGACACGGCC
>RJWM01025177.1:0-15680 GCA_004363535.1 Dasyprocta punctata | reverse complement strand
AGGCCCCTCTCTGCCTTTTATATTTATGTTCCCCAAATCGCATCCTTCCAACTTCGAAATGAACACACCCGCTTCGTTGATGGAAGTCACTGCTGATTGCGACTACTGCTCGCTGAGTAGCAGGTAAGTGCAAAGTGTAAGCCGTGTCTGGCTATGAAAGCCCGGGTAGCAGAAGCACGTAGCAAACCTCACCCTTTCTGGTACCTCGCTCTCAGCTGCCAAATTGCTTTGATATTTACTTATTTAACTATAAGGCCTCGAGACTTACTCTAAAGAACATCTGAACTATTCTCCTAAAATCTGGGTTATTCTTTTAGATTTTTAAGCACTACAATTTTGTTTCTCATAACAGTTATTTTGGTCAATAAGTATTAAAAAACGAATTGGCCATTCTAAAATCACACAGCTGTGTTTGCACTGATTCAACAGGCCAGTGTTCATTTACATTACTGCAAAATGTGATTTTCTGGAGCATCTGAACAGTGGTGCTGATGATGTAAGCGCAGTAACTTAGAAGGCCCCGCCCGTAGCAAACCTAACAGGGCCTTTGTCAGGTCACGGGCGTGAACTGTAACACACACGCAGTGTGACTCACACGACTTGAAGAAAACAAAACCTTGTTCCCTTCACCCACGTCATAATGCATGCATGCGAATTTATGAAGGTCAACACTCAGTTAAAAAACAGAGACAACTATTCTAAGTCCTCCATTTAGAGCTATTTGAAAACAGGAGCAATAAAGCAGCAGAGAGGAAACACTGTGTCCTGTTTCCAGCTGCGGGTATATTTGGGAAATATTTTGTATCTTGGCAGCAGTATCTAAGAGGGCTGCTGTGAGTATTCTGCAGTGGGGCAGGTTAGCTCCACAGGGCTCTCAACAACTGGGTGGGAAGCCTGTGACAGAGAAATTCAGTAAAATAAGATGGTTAAAAAAACTTCCTTTAAAATACGATTTCTCCCTTTTGTGTGTTTGTTTCTAAAAACTACTCAATGGCAGTAATTAAGAACAAACAGATCCCTTTTGGGAATTGTCCTTTGTCACAGACAGCTCTAGTTTTTCGTTTTTCTTTTCTGATCTTGAAGTCAAAGTAATTTAGAAAATCAACTTAGACTTTAAACACACTTAGATATATTTGATTTTAAACCTTAATGCACCAATAAATGACTAGTGACTCTATAATATTTCTTATTAATTTTTTTTGGGGGGGGTCTTTTTGAGACAGTGTCTCCTATGCAGTTCAGGCCAGCCTTGGGCTCATTTGTAGCCCAAGCGGGTCTCCAACTTGCAATGATCCTCCTGCCTCAGCTTCCCAAATGATGGGGTTACAGGCATGCACCACCATTCCTGGCTTCATTAATGCTGTATTAACATGAATAGCACCACAAAATATTTGCATTTGATAACGAAGTTTGAGCACAATTCTGTGCAGAAGAGTTTACACACACTATTTTGTACTTAAGTAAAATGATAAAAGGAGTAAAAGCTACTGAATCTGACTCCTGGCAATTCTGAGTCCATGCCTAATAGCAAAGCTACCATGTGCTCAAGCAGCAGCTGTTTTAAGTCTAACAACCCCAAATTATGTATTATTCAAAGGTAATATGGGTCCTCTAATTTCTTCTGTGACTAAGGAAACAGAAAAAGCAAAATACAAAGCTCTAAAAAAGTGCCAGGCCTGGTGATGTACACCTGCAATCCTAGCAATTGGGAGGCTGAGGCAGGAGGACTACCATAAATTTAAAGCCAGCCTGGGATCCATAGTGAGTTCAATGCCAGCCTGAAGTACACAGTGAGACCCTGTCTCAAAAACAAAAACAAAACAAACAAAAAACCCACCAACCTCTGAAAAAACAATCTTGCACTATTGCATTATTCTGCCCTAGAAAACTAGTGGATGCAGACTTTTTTTTCTTTTTGACTTTTTGAGACAGGGTCTCCCTATGCAGTTCAAGCTGGCCTTGAGCTCACTCTGTAGCCCAGACTGCTCTTGACCTCACAATGATCCTCCTACCTCAGCCTCCCCAGTGCTGGGATTACAGGCTGTCCCACCACACTGGGCTTTGGATGCAGACATTTTAAGACCATTTCCCCCTCAAAAGTTTATGGTCTCAAGGTATTGACACTGATTTTTCTAACAGTTCCGGCATTCTGCTTTAGTTCTGATCACATGATGTTTTCTCCCGTTTACCGAGTCTATTCTACAACAAAACAAAATGAAACAAAACCCCACCCCTCAAAACCACTCACAAAAGACCTGTACTATCCAGCTAACATCTGTTCCTATTTAACAAATTATAAAATCATAAAATGTACTGCTGGACCCAGAATCAATGGCTTTTTTTAGTGACACTGGCGCTCAAACTCAGGACTTCAGAACACTAAGCAAGCACTCCTGCCCTGGGCTATGCTTCCACCCCTGCACGCTGCACCCCGGGGGGCTCCTTTCACCATGGGACTCAGGAAGGCGAGCAGCCACACCCAGCGCCTGCCCTGCTGAGAGTGGCACCCGCCGCTCTGGGAGAGGGAGAAGCGTGGGCTGCCGCGGCCCAGCTGCAGGGGCTCCGCTCGCACTGGAGTGCAGGGGACGGGTCTGCCTGCCACACTGGCATGGTGGTGACTCCACTGCTCCTTGGTTTCTGAGTGTGTGTTCCTCTAAAGTAAATGACGGCCACGATGCTGCTCTGCGTCGCCTGCGTTCCTGGCACCCCGTGTCCCGTGTTGGTGCCGTCAGCCCGCTTCACCACCGCGAGGCTGGCCCCCACCTGCAGGGCCACCGTCAACCACGCACCACCTGCGCTCCATTACCTTCTCCTGCTTCGCTCTCAGCCGCCTCTCGTCCATCCTCTTCCTCAGCAGCTCCACGTCCTCCTTGGTGCCGTTCAGCACGATGATGTCATCCTCCTGGAAGGCCGCCCCGCACTGGAGGGCAGAGAGACGGGTCCATCACCCGGGGAGGGGCACCCGAGGCCCCGCCCTCACCCCACATTGCCCCGCAGCTTTCGCTAGGCTCCCACGGTTCCGCCTGCAATGCAGCTTGGCCGGCTTTGAGCTCAAAGAGTTGGTTTGGGAAGCCTGCGTGCCAGGAAAAGTGCCAGCCTAGCACCTGAGGGTGCAACTTCGCCGGGCCTGCTTGCCACACTCCTACCTCTTCCTAACCGAGATGGGGGACGCACGGGACCTACACTTTGTATACTGTGGTTGATGAGCCGCTGCTTTCCTTCTTTGGCACCCAGAATTTCGGGGTGTGCTTAGCTAAGTAACCAGCGCCCAGCAAAAGCCCCGGATGCCGATTTGCTGCCGGACACTGCCGGGCAGAAGCCTGCGTCACCGCACCGTGCTGCCGGCTGCGTTTGCTCCATGCCCTCCAAGGGAAGCAGTGCATAATGAAGAGTGAGGCGGATTCTTCCGGACTCTGCAACCCGTCTCTCTGCTCCACCCTGCAGGGGACCAAGCTGAGAGAACGACCGCAGCCCAGGGCCTGCAAATCCTGCTGGAGAGCTCTGGGAAGGCGCGCTCGGGAAGCCGGCCGGGCCTGCAGCCCAAGAGCGGGAGCTTGGTCCAGTGCCCACCCTGACGCGGCCCGTGGTGTCAGGAGGGTCAGGCTCACGGCCTCCTCAGAGGCCGCTCGGGACCAGGCCGGCCGCTCTACGCCTTTGCCCCTCAGCCTGAGCGGTCCTGGCGCCCTCGGGGTCTGCTCCACAGCAAGCTCCGCCTGCCGGCACTGCTGCCCTCACCCTGCAGCCGGCACGCAGCCGGGGCAGGAGGAAGAGGAAGAGGAAGCGACTGGGAGAGGGGCAGGGCCTGCTCCTGTGTCAGGACTGTGACCCCGTGCCCTGGCCTCAGTTTCCTCAGCTGTGAAGAGCCTGACCCCAGAGCAGCCCTCTGCAGCTGTGGGCCACAGTTCCCCGACCAACGCCTGGTGACCATTCTGGGACCTGGTAGTACAAGTCAGAGAAGCCACCAGATGCCGTCCAGTACAGAGGACGGCCCTCACCGCTGAGGCCCCAGTGCCACGCCTGCCGGGGCTGAGAAACCCTGGGCAGCGTCTAACACCTCAAAGCGAGAGGCAGCACTGCAAACATGCAGCACTGTCACTGAAAGCAAGAAAAAGGTACAAGCCATGAAGCCAGCACGGTTTACCATGAAACATGACAGTCAGCACACAAAGCTACAAGCCGAGGCCAAGAGCGAACATCCGCACACCCACGGCCAGCGATTATTCAACCCCTGCACACACCGCCCGCAAAGACGCCACTGAACAGAAAGGCTGCGACCAGCCGGTGCCCCGGGCGGGACATACGCGGCTCCGGGTCACTCGGCCATGGAAACCACCGCCGGAGTCCACGCAGGGTCCCAGGACGGGGCTCGCACTGCGCCTGTGCCTCGCTGGAAGCTGGAAACGGCAGAGCGTGTGGGGACCGCGAGCACTGTGGGGGCCTGGTACACAGCGCGGGGACGGCTGCCAAGCCCGCAGGGCACACGACTTGGCCTGTGAGACGGAAATGTCATTTTATTGGACCGTAGCGCTCATCTCACTATGCGTGTGTATATCAAATCATGCCCTTGCACACTTTGCACACATATAACCAGTAAGAAAGCAAGCGGCGCAGGGTCTAGGCAATCCCTCCTGTGCCCTGGGCTGTCTGCCCCTCAGCGATGTTCAGGCCTGGGGCCGCGGGCACAGTCAAGTTAGGCTTTTATTCCACCTGTTTCCCTACACCGTGGTCTCCGCTCCCTCTGGGCTGGGTGAGGCTGTCTAAAAGCAGAATGAAGAGAGAGAGAAGAGAGAAAAGAAAAAACAAAACAAAACAAAAAAAAACCAAAAAAGCAGAATGGAAGGGAACACACTGTCAGCACTCTGGTCCAGCAAGCATCTCCTGCCCTCCTCGCCTGTCTCGGTGGTTTTCCAAGTTGTGGAAGAACATTCCGGGTTTTAATTTAAAGTCTCCTGATGTCCAGGATCTGTTTTAGGGATCTGAGAGCAGAAACCACATCCCGTCTCTTGGCTCACAGCTCGGGGTGCAGAATTTAAGGGTAAGCGTTTAAAAACGAAGCTCACACTTTCCACCCGACATGGGTCTCCTGCCGCCCGGCACCAGAACTGAACCCCGAACCCAGAGCCCACAGCCGCCACCCGCAGCTGCATCCCCAGCCCAGCCGCACCACCCTCAGCTCCCCAACTCTCAGCCTCACGCAGCCCCCAGTCTCCTCCTGTCTCTGCAGGTCTGCCTCCTCCACATTTCCTGTAAGCGGAGTCATGCGACACAGGGACGGAGTGCGTGTGAGGCCGGCTCCACTCATTCAGCAGAACGTTTTCAGGATTCACCATGCTGTAGCACGCGCCACATTACTTTTTAGTGCCCATAAATAATATTCCGGCCAGTTTATTCGTCCATTCATCAGCTGACAGACGAGTGAGGGGTCTGCACCCTCTGACCATCGTGAATAATGCGGCTAAGAGCATTCGTGTGCGAGGCTTTGTGAGAGCTGCACTTGCGTTCTCTAGAGTGGATGCCGGGAGTGAAATTACTGGGTCACAGGCGGACTTTGTTTGGCTGTTGGAGGAAATGCCTTTTCTCAAAACGGGCTTCTCCACCAGTGACACGCGGGATGCCGACCCGCACGTTTCCCTGCACCTGTTCCCCTCTTCACGCCGCCGAGATGGGCGGGAGCGGACCCCGGACCTGCACTTGCCTGGCGACCGGCAGTGCTAAGCCCCTCTCCGCGGGCTCATGGGCCTTTTGTGTGTCTGCCCTGGAGAAATGTCTGCGGAAATCTTTTGCCAATCTCTTGTGTTGTTTCTTTAGCGCTGAGCTATAAAGAGTTCTTTATACATTCTGGACACCAGTTTTTATCTCACTGCTGTAACAAATACCTTACGCTGAATAATTCACGGCCTGCGCTTCTGGAGGCTGAAGAGCCCAAGACCATGGCGCCCCCGTGGACCTGGGGGCCTGGCGAGGCCCAGTCCTCGCAGACGGAGCTCGCCATGCGTCCTCACGGGGCCCAAGAGACAAGGCCCCTCTTTACCCAGGGCCACCCGCTCCACTCAGTCACTTCCCAAGGCCTGACCCCAGTGCGACGGGCTGGAGACTGGGGTGCAGTCTATGAACTGGGGGAGGGCACCAGCATTCCAACCACAGCAAGCTCCTCATCGGACCCATGATTTACAATGCTCATTCCCTTTCTGTGGGCCGCCCTTGGGCATTCTGGATGGTACCTTTTGAAGCACAAGTGATGCTGATGAAATCCAACATACCAATTCTCTCTTCTATCACTACGCTACTGGTGCTGCTCGGCCTAACCCGAGATCATGACTATCCACTCCGAAGAGGTTTACAGGTTTAGCTTGTGTACTTATTTAGGTCTATGATCCTCAGCATTCACTTTTGTATATGATGTAAGGCAGAGGTCCAGATCATTCTTTCGTGTGTGGATAAGCAGTAATTGTTGAAAAGAGCTTTCCTTCCCTCAAGCCGCCTGTTCAGTAGAAAATCAACCGACCCTCATCTTGAAGGTTTATTTCTGGGCTCTCAATTTTGTTCTGTTGTTCGATATGCCTATCCCTGTGCCACTGCCACGTATCTACTGCTACTACTGTGAATTAGCCAGAAGAATTTTGCACTGACAGCTGTAAAAACACTTCAATTAAAAACTGTAATCACAGATATCTAAACGTATGCCAAAAGCAAAGTCTGTTATGAGCCTGGTGCAATGGCACCCGCTACTTGGGAGGCTGAGGCAAGAAGATCCCAAGTAGAGGCCAGCTCCACCACTCAGGGCTGGGCACAGCTCACTGCGGGGACCCGGGCTCACCCTCCAGCACCACCGAAGAGGGACATGACTAATCCAAACACTCAGTTTCTCCATCAGAGACCGTCCCTGCGGAACCTTAGGCAGGCACGCCACACCCAGAAGAAACTTCGTTAGCTAAGTGACTTGAAAAAGTCTCCCGTGGCCACCAGGGCAGCGGGGACAGAGGACGTGCTTTTAACGAAACGGCCTTGTCACTGAGAGAGGCGGAAGAGCTCTTTCTCAGAGCCCCGGGCAGGAGGTGGTTCTTCTCTGACAAAGTGCACGCTCTGGTCAAGATCTTCAGGGCTGCTGTGCTATGGTTTTATGACCAAAGGTACGTTCCTTTGGTGCACAAGCCCCCGGAATTGGTACCACAGAGCAGTGATGCAGGGCGTGTCGGGAGGGACACCCGACGGGACTGACTCCCAAGGGCCCTGGGTGAAGAAGCCCTTGCTCCTGGCCCCGGGAGAGGCGCCTTTTCCTTGGAGAGGGAACGAAAAGTCATGTGCAGGAACCGCTTGGGCAGGGAAGGCCCCGGGGGCCTGTGCTGTGGCTCCGGCGTAGATAACCCTCCCGAGGGAGAGCCGCGGGAGGAGGGCAGGCGCCAGCTCCGAGCACACCTCCCCCGTCCTCTTTCCTAGTGTCAGGGGTCACTCACGCTCGCCTGCACACACTTTTGGGGTGTACCCGGCCACAGCTGATGCACCACTACAGCTGAACTAACTGTGGGCAAGAAAGCCAGGCCCTCTCAGATTAAAAACTGAGCCAGTGTGCTCTTTCTCTAAAGCTGAAAGTCCCATTAAGGACTCTGGGCCCCGGCTCCAGGGCCCCAGTAGACGCGTCCCCTGGAGACTGGGCTCGGACACTCTCCACTGCTGTCACCTGCGCTGACTCCCGCCGGACCCGGGAGCTCGGGCGCAGGGCTCACTCCTGAGGGGCGAACGGAGGAGGGCAGGGAGCCGGCTTCCCCCACGGTGTCAGCGCCGGGCCGGCTCCGGACCTGCGCTCCCTGGGACCCACCCCACCCTGCCAGCGCCCTCCCAGGCGCCCCGGCCTCACACTGCTGCCTGTGCGTTCACCCTAAAAGCTGCTCCTTTTACCACCGGTAACTGAATGCTTAGAGACTACTACCAAGAAATGGAGCAAAGTTACACAAATCATAATGCGTGTAAAAAGGAAGAGCATGGTGATTTTAAGTCTCTGACTGTAGAAAACGCTTATCACATTAAAAGCATACTTACAATTCTGTATCTATATAATCCCTAGATGCTAATTCTTCTTTTTTTTTTCTTTTGTACCAGGGTTCAAACTCACAACCTTGAGCTTGCCAGGTTGGCATTTATGCCACTGAGCAAAATGCCCAGCTCTTCTAGAAGCTAATTCTTTTTAAAAAGTACGTAAACCTGGCGTGGTGGCGCACACCTTTAATCCCAGCACTCGGGAGGCTGAGGCAGGAGGATGGTTGTGAGTTTAAGACCAGCCTGGGCTACCAGCCTGGGCTACAAAGTGAGTTCAAGGCCGGCCTGAACTGCACCATGAGACCCTGTCTCAATAAACAGGGTTGGGGGTTTAGTTCAGTGGCCTAAGCACCTGCCTGAGGATGTGAGCTCGATTCCCAGTACCAAAAAAAAAAAAAAAAAGTACTTAAAAGCCAGCAGCGAAGCACCAAGAGGCAAGAGTGGAGTCTGCCTGCGTGTTTCTGTCAGCTAAGGACACGGATGGAGGCTCCTTCCCAACCGCTGTTCTTACAGGGGACACCTGCCGTGGATGTGAGCGCGGCAACCTCTGACCCGAAACTACACTGCGGCTCTGCTGCTCTGCATTGCAACCCTGCCCGCGCTGTCATGGGACCCCACGCACACAGGTCACGCCTGCTCGCGCTGTCACGGGACCCCACGCACACAGGTCACGCCTGCCCGTGCTGTCACGGGACCCCACGCACACAGGACACGCCTGCCCGCGCTGGCATGGCATTTCTCCAGCAGACCCTAAGCTCCACGGGGGAACCATCCTGTCTTCCTCGGTCACGGTGGGGCACGACAACCACTAAAGGAGGGAGTGAATGAAAACAGCTCCAGGAGACAGCTTAATCCAGGAACCACAACTCACACAATCTGAATAGATCCACGGAAGCACAGAACACACCGGCCTCCTCTACCACAGCTGCCTGAGCGGGCCTGCCACGAGCCTCTGATCAGCTCGGACATCGGTCCTGCAAGAGCAGCTGGGGCTTGGGTCGCCACGCCAGCGGTGGGGCCACGTACGCACGGGACACCGCAAACTTCCATGGCGCTGACTTTGTCTTGTGGTCAACGCTGGGGCTCCAATCCAGGGCCTGGTACGTGACCGGCAAGGGCTGTGCCACTGCACTACCCTCCCAGTCCCTCAGAGCGTGGGATTTGTGTTCCTCAGCTCTACGGCTTTTTATTTTTGAGACAAGGCCTCGCTATGTGGCTTCACTGTCCTGAACAGACGCGTTCCTGCAGAGCCTAGCGAGCTGCTGCACCTGAGAGGACCTGGATCCCCGGAGGGAACAGCAGGCGGAGAGGGAGGAGGAAGCCCCTGAAGGGGCGCCAGGCCCAGCGACCGGGGGTACAGTGGGCAGGGACGCAGGGGCGTGGGCTCCCCTGCGTTCCCAAGCCTGGTGCTCCTGGGAGCTGGGCTGAACTGCATGGGTTTTCCCAAATGCTACTCAGGAAGAAAGGAGACTAGAGAACAACCGGGACTTGATGCGCAGTGACGAGGGCCACATACGACGGCGTGGGCTCCGTGCGGCCCTTCGCCTGGGCGGGGCTCCTGCGGGCGATGCAGCCCTGACACGCGCTCTGTTTTTCCACCTGTGTGTCACAATCAACAAGAATGAAACTCTCCGGGGACGCGAAGGCCACGCAGCCTGCCAGGGAACTCCAGCGCAGCGCCGCTGCAAGGGAAGCAATCGGGAGGAGAAAGACGGCCGGCTGCACACCCGGAGCGGGGCTCAGCGAGGGCACCCCCGCCGCTGCTCGGGGACAGCGAGGGGCAGGAGCTAAGCAGGTAGGGGGATTCCTGAAGGGAAATGTGCTTCCTCTTTGCCTCCCTCTCTGGCTTTAAAGTAGAACACTAGAGTATCAGCAGATCTAGTAAAACAGTACGTCAAATCTGTGGGGACCCTTTTTCTCCCCAAAATAGTCCCGATTCTCAGATCTCGTTTTGTGCTAACAGTGAGAACAAAATGCTGAGCTAGCTGTGGTTTAGAGGAGATCATACAGTGAAGTTTTCCTTTTCACATCAAAATGGCTTAAAAAAATCTGAACCTGTCCTTGGAATACACACAGTGTAATTAAGACATCTGTTTTATGCACAGACAGCTTTGAGTTCAAAATTAGCCCAGCCAATGTGATAAGCTCAAATAGTTCAAGAAAACTAACTGTGTTCAGGGAGCTTGAGACAGCGTACTAAGCCCAGAGACAGCAAAAATAATAGGCATAAAGTTACCAGGGCTGTGGCCAAAGTGATTTCAGATAAGCACGATACAAAACCCATTTCCTTACCCTCTAAGCTAAGCACTGGTTCTCGATTAGCTAAATATAAGCATCACTGTTTTTTTTTTTTTAAATAAAAACAGTGCTGTGAAGTTTTTTTTGGTTACTAAATAAACGATTTTCTGCTGATTAAACTTACATCAATGCTATAAAGCAGTGATATTTTTAAACTACTGGACTATATATTTACCACAATTACCTTTATTTATTTAGGTACCAGGGACTGAACTCACAACCTCGCGCTAGCCAGGCAGGCACTTACACCACTAAGCTAAATCCCTGGCCACAATTACCTTTAAAAATAAAAACTAGAGCCAGGGAATGGCAGCACATGCTGGTCATCTCAGCACTCGGGGGGCTTAGGCAGGAGGGTTGTCCCGAGTTCAAGGCCAGCCTGGACTATACAGTGAGACCCTGTCTCAAAAAACCAATCAACCAACCCACTGACCAGCCAATAAATAGAAAAGAAAAGTGAAAAGGGGCGGGGTTTAGGTGCTAGGAATGTAGCTTACTGTGAAGTGTGAAGCCCCAAATTCAATCTCTAGTATCACAACTAAAAAGCAAAGCAAAGTAAATACTAAAGAAAAGCATGGTGTAAGCAAACAAAGGGCTGGTGCTATAGTTCGGGGTAGCACTCGCCTCTGCTGCTTGAGGCCCTGGGTTCCACCCCAGCACCATTACGACAATGACGATGACAACAACACAAAACACGCACACATCTAGGGAAGGCTGCCAACTCCTTCCAAAAGTCTTTTTGGTAAAACGAACCCCATCATAAAATAAATGCTCACAAACAAACTGTTTGGGGGTAACTTACAACCCCATGCCACACCGCCTTTGGTTTTGGCTGTTTAGACAACAGTGGGGGTGAGGAGGGAGACGAGGAAGGGGAACAGCTCTGCAGTAAGGGGCTCTGAAACAACCCCTTTGGTGCCTGGACAAAGACATGAAATGTAAAGCAATTCCACGGCCGTCACTGCAGAGCACAGCACTCCTCACAGGGGGACACGGCCCTCAGCTTTCACAACCACTGCTGCGACCCCTGCTTCCACCGCGAGACGGCCAGCAGGATCCCCAGAAGCCAGGTTCTGTGCGCAGTGTGTGGTCTTTGCGGCACACACTATTAGGAAGCCACTGAGTTCTGTTAAATACTACCTGCAGTTCAACAAGCCCGGCTTTCAAAGGCTGCCGATACGAAGACACACAGCCTTAGGAAAGCTAATCGAGGGGAGGCAGTCCTGGTCAAAGCGTTCAAATGCTCTCTCGCACACCCCGAGATTCCAGGAACCATCTGGGATGTGGTCATATCTGAGGACACGGGACCTGGGAATGGTCAAGTCCCCTGGGCTGCACAGAGAACGGGCGTGTCCCCAGCACACACAAGGGGAACGGTTCTCTTTCAATAAATACTTCAGACTTTTATGGAGAAAAATGGTTAAAAAATGGCTGGCAAGCACGAGGGCCTGAGTGTGAGTCCAGGTACAAAAAAACCCCAATACATAAATAAACAAACACATCTTCATTATGGTTAAAAAACTGACTTTACAACATTGAAATGAAACAACTCATCAAGAATCACTGGGGGGCAGGGGATACAGCTCAGCGGCACAGCACCTGCCTGGCAAGCACCAGGTCCTGAGAATCGTTCGGAGATGTTTACAAAGCCGAAACTGGAGCTCAGCACTACTGTAAATGGGAACCCGCCGGTCCCCGAAGAGCATTCCTTCGGGAATGTTCACGTTATCCACTGGATGTGGCATTAAAGTGACAGCAAGAACCATTTATATTCAAAAGCAGGGAGGTCTCCGAAGACTTCATTTGCAAGACCTATCCCGTCCAAGCCAGGGCTGAAACGTCGAGATAAACAGCTGGTGGTTCCAGCCGGCATCTGCTGTAACGGCACAGTAGCCCCGCCAGACTTCGGCGGCCACTGTGGAGGCAGAGCCGAGGGAAGTGAGGAGGAAAGGCGGCAGGTGAACGCGCGACCCGGTCTCAGCCGGCAGAAAACCACTTAGCCTGGGTATTACCCTGAAGGACAATGGCCACCCCTGGGACTTGTTCTCATTTAATTACATAAACTACTGAAAATACCCAGTCCCCAGGGCATGGCGCAGGGCGAGGTCTGCACAGGGTACTCGGTCAGCGCAGAGGGGCTTACTGGCTCTGCACCAGGAACAAAACCCCGAAGCCTTGCTTCCTATACCAAAGCCACCATACAGGGCAGGTTGTACTGCTTAGGGGTCACCTTGAATCGAAACTCTTGATTGTCTTAAAAAAGCTTTCCTTTCCTTTTTGGGAGTTTCCTTCCCATGCAGTATCTATTTTTATGATTCAAATTGTTTAGAACTTAAAATGAGATTTTATATTTATTAAATGGTGTATAATTTATGAAATGTCTTTAAAAGTAGGCCATAAGGTTTGATGTTTAGTGCAACCAATGAACATTCATGAAGCAGCATAAAACACAACTTGACATATTTGGGCAGTGTTACTTTTTAATTTGCAATTATGCTGGGTAGAAAGAAACTGTACAATGAAAATAAATACAACATTTAAAAAAATCTACAACCAACATTCATTCATAGCACTGACTGTTCCAACACCAAACAAACCAATGATAACCCTAAATGCTACCGTCACTGCTTCGCCCTGGCAGCACTGGCAACGACGGTGTGGAGAGGCAGCTCACGGGGCCCAGCCCAGGGAAACACCGGCCGAAGGACCAGGGCGACGCACAACTGTGATGGGGGAAAGGGAAGGGAAGGAAGGGAAAGGGACAGCAACACAAAACAAAACAAAACAAAACATATATACACACATACAAAATAGTTAAGATAGGAACAGTTTATTTAAAAGCCTGTGCTGATATTTTCGGACAGCATTTCATGCCTGTATCTTGTACTGTAACTACTGCGCAGACAACAATATGCAAAGTACTAATTATTGTTACTATCCTACCTAGCCTGTTTTGAAACTGTTTTATTTTTACCTTTTCTCTTTAAAATAAAAAAGAAAAAATAGGCAACAGGAATATGGCTTTTTATGGGAACAGAGTCTTGTTTCCACAACAAACAAAAAGCACTAGCGTGACATTCGCCCAGCCTAGACTCCAAAGGGCAATCCTCGTATGCGGCATGAACGACACGTTTCTGATTAGCTTTTGCTACCGCTACACCCATTCGGGTACCAACCTAGAGCTCAGGATATCTTGTTTTTAATCACTGAAGTCTTCCCTACTAACAATTCAGAACCTGTTTCAACAGATTTAAGCTTATAATCCTACAATCTCTCATTTTCTTAAGGAAAGATCTGATTTCAATATAACACAAAAACACGGGGATAGCATGAAAATATGTTCGGCGTCATGAGCTCCCAGGGAAGGGTGGGAGCTTCTATGGTGCCACTAAGGAGCTACTACCCGGTGCTACCGTGGTGCCCCTATGTGACCGTGCCAAGTACCGACAGGACAGCAGCAGAGCCCAGACACTGCTGCTTCCCCCACTCCGGAAAACAGCGGGGCGGTTCCTTTTCTTTTTTTCTCCCAGTATGAGGACGTGAATCTAGGGGCAGTCTACCAATGAGCTACATCCCAGGCCTTTTTATATCTGACCTTGTGAAAGGGTCTTGCTAAATTGCCCATGCTGGCCTGGAACTGCTGGTGGTCTCCTGCCTCCTGTCCCGGCCTCCTCGGAGCTGGGATGACACGCACGCACCACCGTGTCCCTGTAGTCTGCGGTTTCTTAAGGAGTGAAACTGCTTGTAACATCCACCAACATGTGAGGAGACATTTTGCCGCCTGAGATCTGCCCACACAAAGATGTGCATGCAGTGCTCACAGTATCTTTCAATACTCCAATATTCACAAAGCAAGTAACTTAAGTGCCCACCAACAGATGAACAAATAAACTGTGCACAGCCACAAGGTGGACTACAACTCGGTGATGAAAAAGAGCCGGGGACGAACAGGAATGATAGGACGAATCTCAGTTATGATTACAAGTGAAAAATCACATGCTCTATGATCCCACGTATATATAAACTTGCAGACCACGCCAACTAACCTAGAGTGACGGCCTAGAGATGGGGAGGAAGAAGGACAGGTTAGAAGGGACACGGGAGACCTCTGCGGGCAGGAAGGTGCCCGCTGACTGTGCTGACTGCTCTGCAGCTGTGCAGACACACAGCTGGGTCACAGCACAGCCAGGCACAGCTGTGTGGCCTGTGGACCCTGCTGCTGGGGAGGCTGGGAAGGTTCCTCAAGGCCCACAGGGGTAACACAGTGAGACACCATCTCAGACAAAAACTTGGTACAATTATCCACTTTCAATACGTGCAGTTTAGCCAGCTTCACTAAAGTTACCTCTGTTGTTTTTAGGAATCTTTACTGAAGGCAGAAGTTTCACACTATGTGATAAGGCACGTGGAGCTCACACCATGAGCCAGCTGCGAGCCGCCCGGCCAGGACTGCTCGTGTGCATGGCGATCTGCGTCCTCATTTTCCTCTACTTAAGAAATCTCACTCCTGAGGAGCCAGAGGAGCCCACGTACCCAGCGGCGGTGGAGTGTGGCTTTTACCCTGACGAACTGTGTGCAGCGTTATTTGAAGGGAAAGTGGCAGCCCCTCAAATCGCAGCGTTCTGTAAAAACCCTCATGGGTCTGGCACACTCGCTCACTTACACACTCCAGCAAACTGCTCCAGGATGCCCCAGGGGCTGCGCTTCATAACCAGGCCGCTGTCCGCAGAGGAGGGCAGCTTCGCTCTGGCGTACATTGTAACTCTTCCAAAGGAGCTGGCCATGTCTGTGCGGCTTCTCAGGGCGATTTATGCACCTCAGAATGTTTACTGCATTCACATGGATGCAAAGGCCCCCAAGAAGTTCAGGACCGCTGTGAAAATCCTGGTCCACTGCTTCAAGAACATCTTTATTTCCTCCAAGGGACGGAAAGGGACCTCAGCTGGCCTCATGAGACTACAGGCGGACCTTAACTGCATGGAAGATCTAGTCCACTCTGGAGTTCAGTGGCGCTATGTCATTAATCTTTGTGGGGAGGATTTTCCAATCAAAACCAATAAAGAAATCATACACTACATCAGAAGCAAATGGAACAATAAAAACATCACCCCTGGAGCAATCCAACCATCCAATACTAAATCCAAGGCAAGTCAAAGTGACCCTGAGTCCAGCCCGACTGGAAGTATCTATGTATCACCAAATGAAAGATTCAGACAGGAGCCACCTCATAACCTGACGGTTTACTTTGGAAGCGCTTACTACGTATTGACCAGGAAGTTTGTGGACTTCGTACTGACTGACATCCGCGCAAAGGACATGCTTTGGTGGTCGGGGGACCTCCGCAGCCC
>RJWM01025176.1:0-29653 GCA_004363535.1 Dasyprocta punctata | reverse complement strand
TAATCATGAGCTTGTCCTTACCAGTATTTAGACATAGCACTGAGTGATTTAGGGTTGGATCCTGGAGTTGGAATGTTGGATCCAAGCTTCAGCTGTAATCCTTACATGGACGTGCCTGTCTCCTTACTTAACCAATGGGATGATAATAGTATTACCTCATGAGATGGCTGAGGAATGAACAGAATCCTGTAGGCAAAATGTTTAGCATGGTAGCTGGCTTTAGGTAGCTCTAACTATTAGCTATTGTTACTATAAGGGAATAAAGATTAATTCTTGTAAATTCCAAGAACTGAGGTTTCTTTTCTCAATACAAAAATGATAGGCATGAAGTTTTCCAAATATAAAATGCCATACTACTACATTTTCAATGAAAACATCCTCCTGGATATTCTTACAGGGAATCCTTTTGCGGGGAGGGCAAGCATATTCCCATAAGAATCACTTGTCCTGGATCCAAACAAGGGCAGTGGTAATAGCCCCCAGGGTTATCCAAGGTTCCAGATCCCCAGGCTCCTCCCTAGCCTAGGAGCTCAGACTAATTAAGTCAAATTGTTAGGAAACCAGAGGGGCTGCCTGGGGGTTTGAGCTTGTGTAGAGGAGACAGGGGTCAGATGGTTCTTAAATTCTTGTGAAGCCAGGTATTTCCTCTGGTGGATATGTGTTACAGAAAACAGAGACAGATGAGAGCCAGGTAGGATAGACCATGTAGAATTTTGATTTCAGAACTACATGAGGAGCTGGGGGAGGCTGCTCATGGTTGGGTATCTCAGGAAGAGTGGAACAGATTTCAATAGGCAGTGTCGGGAAACACTGTGAGGTCCGTTTCTCTGTAGAACCGAGAGGAAAGGAAAGAACTCTGTGTCAGGAAAATCCACTCACTGATCTCTCAGAATCTTGTTTTGAAATGGCATTTAGATTTCAGCAACATGTTTGCACTTGCAAAATGAAAACATTGGATTGAGCTGGTATTTACGAGTGTGAACTTGTTCTGGCATCCAGTGTAATTTTTTTTTTTTTGTCTACATAACTGCCATTCTTCCCATCTGCCCCTCCAAGCAAATCATTGTGAATGAGTTATTTCAGCTGGGGGAGAGCTTAGTTGCTTTGTTTGAAATAGGTTGCAGGTGGGAAAGGGGATTCAGGGATTGGGCCTCTCCTTGTGGGAAGTTGCTCTCACCAGGTCCCAAGGGAGAGCTCCGAGGTGGGCCCAGTAAGGATTCTCAGGGTCTCAATTCGGAGCTGAGTGATTTGGTTAAGTCCTGATCACCACGGGTGCAGTTGTTTCTGCTCTTGATTAGCACGCTTGCTTTTGAAGGTAGTAGTGCTCTATGGGGTGGGGGCTCTTGTAGGGTTAACATGTAAAATGTGGGACCCTGGTTAATCTGAATTTCATATAAACAACAGGTAATATTTTAGAATAAGTACTCATAAACACTACATGAGACAGACATATATTTTAAAATCATTCATTGTGTATCTGAAAGTTGAATTTAGCTGGGGTCTTGTTTTATTTTGGCTCAGTTTGGCAACTCTAGTTCCTCTGGGTCTTGTGACCTGTGCTGAAAAAAGGTAGAAAATGCCAGGATGATATTAGGGCTCATTTTTGGGCAGTTTCCTATGGTGGTTTGTGATGGCAAAGTGGCACTGAGGAGGTCCCTCCCCAAGAAGTCTGCAAAGTAGCAGAAAGCTGTTTGGTACATAAAGGAGCTGATAACCTGATTAGAGGAAGGGGAGGCCTGCATTCCTTCCTCCTTGCCTCATGGGAAGACTGCCCTGAAGGAACAAGCCACCAGCAGCCTTGCCTCCTCAGAGGGCCACCTCCGCTGGCCCTGAATGCTGCTCTGATAGTCTGGCATATGGTCATCTGTGGGTGCCAAGAGCTATCTACCCTGCAAACCTGACCTGAGACATGACTCTCCTGCTTCCTGCAGGGGAAGGGAGGCACCAAAACATCTTTCTTTGAAGGCTGATAGCAGGGAGTGACATCAGAATCCAGTGTGAAGACTAATATAACTGGAAGGTATGGTTTAGTGACAAGGGAAACTTTGTAGTCAGGCGAATCTGGGCTCAAAGCCCAGGGATACCACTTGCTGGTTATTGCATCTTGGAACTGGGGCTGTTTCATTGTTTTTAAAGTGGAGTTGATAGTGATACTGTCCTCACAAAGTTGTGGTAAGGGTTAAGTGAGTGTCTTCAAGGCTTTTGGGTAGCGTGTATGATTTGGTACATATGCAACTACTGATAATACTTCTTGCCCCTTGAGCATGTTAGTTCCAAGCACCCCGTACCACCCACATGACGTGTTTGTCTCCTAAACCTTGCCTTGTGCTACTGGAAATGGAAAGTCTTACAGGCTTACCATTTGAACAGCAGACAGCTGGCTGGCCTTCCCTTGAGGCTCATTTCTGAAGAACTCTGAGGTTTCTTGGTCCATTAGTCAATGGCTACACTTTCGTCCATCAGCTGTAGCACCAAGGCAGGAGTAGGGTTTGGGTTCCTCGTGACTTCATGAGCTTCTACTCTAAACCTGTATACATCAAGATCAGATTTCAGAACATGCAGGTGCTTGCTCTGCAAAGCCAGCTTCAGACAAGTCCCCATTCATCCAGCTGGACTGCAGTCCCATATACTTGAATAAGGACCTTGGGAGCCACTCCTGGGCCAGATGAGAAGTGACTGAGGGCCCATTCTGCCAACTTCTCCCTGTAGAAGCCACCAAATTTCTTAGGGCAGTGACTGTGTAAGAACATAGAACAAATAAAAATACAGAAGACATTCTTAAACATTTCAGCATCTAGAAGAAAGACTCTAATATTATGTCAATAGCTCTGTGCTTAGTGGAATGTTCTAATGTACATATTACAATAAAGGAAAGGGGTGAATTATAGGAGATCTTTAATGGAACCCAGGGCTTTTAGAAAGGGCATCAGGGAAAGTTCCCGTGACGTTTTAATGCATTTGATTGAACATAAGGATAGGGAGGTTGGTTTTAGGAGCTGGAACATACTCTGTGGGCCACAGAGGCTGAAGCAGCCTGGGAATTCAGACTCCAGGGTAGGGGGAGAGTGCTGCCTGGCAGCTGGAGCCAGCTTTGCCGTTTAGCCTGCCACTGCCCCCAGAGAGTCAGCTGGCTGGTGGGTTGGCTGACAGGGCTGTTGTGTGCTGAATTCCTTTCCAAGGAGGAGGAGGAGATGCCAGCTATTCCATACATCACCCCCTGCCACCTGCCAAGGAGGCGAGAAACTGCTGTGGAGAAAACAGCATTTACTCATTCCTTTGTATTGGGGTCTGAATACAAGCCAGAAGCAGTGGGGCTTGTTAATAAGCCAGTTGCAAATCATGCTAATGGAAGTGCTAGCATCTGCATCAGGGCTGGGGAGCGGGGTGACTGAGTGTTGAGACAATCATGGTGTCACCACCTCAACACCACATTTTCAGACCTGTTCTAGCGCACATCATGGTGGCTAAATGTGAGCAACCAGGAGGGACAGGCAAGTGTTAGGGTGCAAACACTTTTATGCCTTCCTGTGACATGGGTTTTGTAAGGTTAGGAGGGTATAGAGCTGTTACCCTGGACTCTATGAGTAGTGAAGCTGGAGGACAGAGATGTTTTGCTTCAGGCACAAAGACAAAGACCAGAAAAGTTAGCAGTGCCACCCACACACTCCACACTCAACCCCTACGCCGTTTGGGTTCCCTTGACCTGTGCCATCTCTCGATGTGGCCACATTAGATGTCATACTCACAAAAGACCCACCATGCCCAAGGGGAATCTTTTAGTCCTGGAGATACTGGAGTTTGACCTTGTCTATCTGCACCCTGACCCGATGTGTCCTGGCACTCAGCTCTCTGTTGGCTCAGACCTGAGTTTCATGCTGTTCCTAACTGTCCTTTTCTCCTGGAGACGGTCACACTCCACAGTGCTGCTGGTTTCCTCTTCCAGTAGGTAATGTGTGCTTGTGGAGCCTCACTTCCTCAGCGGCGAGGGGCTTCGCAGCAGGGCATAATTGTTGCCCACAGATGGCAGCTCAAGGCATGGTGTGCAGAGGTGACTGGACCAGTTCCTTCCTGCTTTCTGTGAGCCATGTTCAGGAAAATGGATGTAACCATCTTCCCACTATCTACTGTCCAATTCCTCTCCTACTCCCACCTTGCCTCCAGCCCATATCTGCACCCCTCCTTGGCCTTCTTCTCTCCCTAGGTGACTGGTAAGTATATGAGTTAAATTTACTTGAAAGGGCTAGGATGTTTTTAAGCCACGGTGGTGAACTGGCTTCTCCCTACTGCCTCCCTCCTTGAATCAATGACCCTTCCCAGCTGCCAGTAAGAGTTGGGAAGAGGAGGGAAAGGAAACTGATGACACAGAGAATCTTCAGCCTGAAGAGCAATTTTCTTGCGCCAAGTCACTGTGTAAAACTGTGTGTGTGTGTGTCTGTGTCTGTGTGTGTGTACAGGTACTGGGGCTCACTAGTCTGTCAAGGATACCCGGAGGTCATGCTCTTTTCTTTCTTGGGTCTGACCAGGAACCCCACAGTAACTTTGCCAGATAAGGAAACAGGCCCTTTGGAAGTCATTTTTCCTCACGCTCAGTGAGCATTCTTGTGCTTACTCATCCAACCACCTTTCTGGAGTATTTCAAAGGTCAGAGTGCAGTGGACTAAATCCTTTGCACAAGCCTTTCCCCTTCTTTCAAATTTGCGTTATCAGAAAACTGTGAAAGTGAACATATATGCCTTTAAAATGGAAGTCCATTCCCCATGATTTTATTGAAATGGGAAATAAAATCCTTCAGCAAACTCCTTGCTTCCTGTGTCCCTAGAGAAGGGATCAGTTTGGGAGACAAGGATCTTGTCTCCAAACACTACACCTCCATCCAGCCAGAAAAGAGGATTCATGCCTTTATTTATAATGTATTTACACAGCTCAGCAGCCATTGAAGAAGTCTGTTTAATGAAATGCTGGGCTTGTATTTAGATGGGGCTGTTGGAAATCATTGTAAGTAAACACGTGTAGAGATTTATTTTCCTCCCCACCAGAGGTCCCTCGGAGGTCCCTGAAAATAAATATTTGCACGGGGTTTCCAGTTTGCATTTCCCTGGTGTAATGTGGTGCAGAAGCAAGTGGGTTGCCCCCTTCTACCGAGCTTGTTAACATGCACAGAGCCACTCTCCTCCCAGGCCTGGCTGTGACAGTCCCACCCGGTCACAGGGACAGTAGTTGGGTGGCAGCCATCTACTCAGCATTAGTGCAGGCGTGAACTCGTTGCAGGTCTACTCAAATCCAGTGACTTTTGCTTGTGTTCATGAAGCCCAGGTCTGTAAGAATCTGCATTGCTGCCTTGGTGATATGGAATTTGGGGTGGTGAACATATTTCTCAAGAATCCTGAGAAATTGAGATCTCTTGAATTCTCAGCATATTCTTTGGGAAGCTGACTTTGACTTTCTTTTACGTCATTTGTTTTTCCTTCGTACTCTTAGTAATATTCTAAAATAAACCAAAAGATGTTACAATGAGGATTAAAATAAAACATTTTTGATTGATCTTTGTTTTCTTTCTACAAGGAATCACAGAATGCTTTGTACTGTTTAACATGCACATTTTAAAAAAACCCTACAAATACAGAAGACCTAATGTTACTTCATAAAGGGCATGATTTCATTTTGGAGTCATCATTAGCATAAATTGGGGTGAAGAAGAGGTCTGATGCTGTTCAATTTATTTTACAGCTCCATACTTGAACATGGCAGAGGTCTTAGAATAAATTTAGGAAATATTTTACAGCTCAGACTCAAAATGCTCTTTACTGCAAGGTATTGAGAGTACTGTGACCTACAAAGTACTGTATGCTCAAATCTGTAATCTTGAACTGGGCACACAGATGCATCAGCTGGTTTGAGGAAGACTGCAGCCACCTGTCAGGGATTTGGAAGGGGAAAAGGTTATGGAGTTTGAATTCCACCTGTATCCATTTGTCACTATATGGCCTGGGAATCATGGCGGCTGCGTCCTGCAAGATGCGGCAGTTTGTGGTTTTCAGATGGTTACTGAAAATCCAGGGCTGAAAGTTGGCTTGAAATTCTGCTCCTTGGGCAACTCAGTACCCACTGTTAGTGAGTTGTCCTGCAGCGTGCAGAAAGCCGATGAACTTTTTTGCGAAACTGGCAGCCCAGCAGACGTTCTGGCGCCAGCGGGACAGCAGCGGGAACTGAAGATCTTTGTACCACGAATAAAACAGTGCTTCGCTCTTGAAGGAGAGCGAGCCTTGGTACTTGGAAGACCCTTGGTAGGAACCGAGTAGCAAAGCTGGGGGTGGGGGCGGAAGCCTGAGTTACTCCGCCTGTAATAAGGGAAAGGGGAGGAAATTGGAGTTCTCTCGGTGAAACATAAAAGGATGGAGAGGTGGGAAGGGTGTGGGTCGGGGAGATTAAAGTGCTCATCAAGATGTGTCCCTCTGCTCCTGGGGGAAAGCCTGTCCTCGTTTTCAGTGAAATTCCTGTCGATGTATTGAGGGAACCAGTTGAAAAGGTTACATTTTGCACTGGGGCTGGGGGAGGGGTGAGGTGGCTAAAGGAAGAACCGCATGCCAATGCAGGGGCGGGAGGACATCAGACGCCCTGGGAATTAGCAGGATTCTTGGGCGAGGTCTTTGGACATTCCGAGACTACAGAATTGGTGGATTCAAGACAACTGCACCCAGATCTTACAGGGCAGAGATCTGCACCTGGCGCCTGGGCCGCACATTTCACATAGTGTCCACACGAATGTATGCTCTTTAGACCCGTGTCCTATCAGGCATTCCAAGCCACTCCTGTTCATCCATTCTGTTTTCTTGTTCAGAGAAATAGGAACAGGAAGAGGGACTGTTTCCAGGAGCAGGCTTTGGACCCAGTGAGATCGCGATGGGGTGGCAGGGTGGGCGGCGTCGGGGGCGCGGCGAGCGCGCAGCCAGCGGTGGGCAGCTGCGTGGCGAGGGCCGGGCGGCGCTGTCAGCGGTGGGCAGCGCCAGGCGAGCGTGCTCCGGGACAGCTGGCAGCTCCGTGGCTGCTTCGCCAACGTTGACAGGTTCTGCAAATAACAGCTGCGGAGCAATCATTCTGTTTGGACAATGTGGGAAGGGCCATTGTTCACAAATTGGTCTCTTCAATAACACCTGCACGCACAGATAATAATCCATTGTCGGTTTCCTGGCTTTCAAAGACAAAAGACAGCCGAGGAGGGAGGGAGGAGGGAGCGTCTTACTGGAGATAGCAGGACAACTTTGGAACAGAAGAGAGTGCAAACGAGGACTCCAGGTTCTGTTCCTGGATCCACTGCGATCGTGATTCACCCTGGGGTCCTCTTTCATTTGCTGCTACTTCTTTTATCCTAGCAGGCCACCAACATCACAGCGGCAAACATCATTTTCTATGCAGTTGCTAAGCGTGCAAATCAGCGGTCAATACTGGTAAAGAGTCCCCAGGATAGGAAAGGTCACACGTGTATATGTAAATGGAAGGTTTATGAGGAGCAGGTGGTTGGACCTCCGCAGAGATTGCAGCATTAGCATGTCAAAGCCAAAATGGAACCAAGGTATCTGCCTATAGGCACCGTCTTGCTCTGGCTCTGGGACACCTGAGTGAGCACGACCCTCTCGGTCCTTCTGGGGCCACCAAATGCAGCCTCCATTTTGTTTATACATCCTGTACCTTCCATTTGCACCGTGTTTGGAAATTTAAGGTCAGCCTCTCACCGGAGCCTCATCACAACAGCATGAAGTCTGTAGTGAATACAAGCCCCATTTGAACAGAACTGGAAACACGGGACTCAGTGGGGACTTGAATCTTGTCTGCTGACTCCATAACTTACATTCTGCTTACTACACTACTTTGGTACAAGAACAGCATTGTTGGTTTATTTACATTTTATTTTGTTTTATGTTTGCCTTTTTCAACCTTTGTTGAGACATACATTTTCTACCACTGCTGCATCCTCCTACATGGTATCACTAAGCACCTTGGCTATTTTTATTTCAATTAATTAAAATTAAGTAAAACTTACAATTTACTCCATCAGTTGTAAACCAGCCATATCTTAAGTGCTCAATAGCCATATGTCCCTAGTGGCGACTATCACACAGTGCAGAGAGTTTTATTGTGCAGTACTATGTCTAAAGGCTAACAGCTTAGGGAAGATTAAGAAAATCTCACTTCTGTCCTATTTGCTATATGCTTGAAGTTCAGTTGGTTCTTGGTGCATCTATGCCTCTTGCTTTATAAAATGTAGCCTGAGCAGTTTTCAGCTTTATTGAGCTAAAATACAATGTAATAAATGCATCCACTTTGATGTACAATTCAATGGGTTCGGAGTAATGTAAACAATCCTGTAACCACTCTCAAGCAAGACACAGAACATTTGTATTTCACCATAATATTCCTCTTCCTCTTCACTCCTCCTCCTAATTCTTGTTCCAAGCAAGCGCTGATGTACCTTCTGTCATGTATTAAGTTTGTAGTTTCTGGAATTTTGTACACATGGAATCATATAATATTCACTCTTTTGTCTGACTTCTTTCCCTTAGTGTAATGTTTTTGAGATTTACACATGTTGTTGCATGTATCAGTAGTTAGTTCCTTTCTATTGATGAGTAGTATTCTTTTTTTTTTAGAGTAATATTCTTTTGTATGGATCTTTTTCAATTTGTTTATCTGCTTAGCTGTTGATGGACATTTGACTTGTTTCCAGTTTTGGCTATTATGAATAAAACTGTAATGAACATTTGCATGCTGGTCATTGTGGGGACATGTTTCTATTTCCTAAAA
Source organism: Dasyprocta punctata (assembly GCA_004363535.1). Taxonomy (NCBI): domain Eukaryota; kingdom Metazoa; phylum Chordata; class Mammalia; order Rodentia; family Dasyproctidae; genus Dasyprocta; species Dasyprocta punctata. The sequence goes on along the minus strand of RJWM01025176.1, from coordinate 20,854 downwards.
GTGGAACTTCTGAGTCATATAGTTAGTATATATTTGTCTTTATAGAAAACTGCCACACTATTTCCAAAGTGTCTATGACATTTACATCTGGCTTAGTGAGGTTGCAGGACACAAGGTCAACATAAAAAATCAGTTCTATTTCTATATTACAGCTATGAACAGCACCTGTTCATAAATATATGAAATATTCAGAGTTAAAATTTTCAATGTATATATATTACCCCCAAACATTGAAAACTACAAAATATTGCTAAGAGATAATTTAAAAGACCTAAATAAATGGATAGATGTATATTGTGGTCACTGATTAGAAAGTTTATATTGTTAAGATAATATTTCTTCTCAGTTTTTTAGTGAAAATGATTCTAAAATTTATACAGTAATCTAAAGGATCTTGAACAGTCAAGACAATATTGCATAGACAAAGTTAGATTCACATGACTTAGTCTCAAGATTTACAGTATGATAAAGCTATGATAATCAAGATGGAATGGTTTGAGTATACAGAGATGTAGGTAGAGAATGCTGGTGAAGGACTGGGGGAGGAAAAGATTGAAGACTGGGAGAGGGGAGAAGGTCAAAAGAGTAGCTTTGAGCTCCTAGAGAGGAATGTGTCAGGGCTAAAATGTCTCATGGGAATTACTAATTTGTTTGCTGTCTCTGGTATGTGATATAATTCTTCCTTGGGTGACAATCCTAAATCTTCAGGGACGTTCTTTAGTTCAGAGGATGCTTGGGTGAAGTAAAATTTTCATAGAACTCCAAAGAGGGTAGAACCAGCATGGCAGGCTCAGAGGAACACAGATTGAGAGACAAGGAATATCAGGAGGACATGTAAAGTCCAGAAGTAATCATAGCATAGTGAGTTGATGACCAAAGTAAGGTTATGGGAAGCTTTTAGAATGTTCCATGTAGTAGAAAGATGAGGTTCAGATCACAGCCAGATTCTCTATGTCTAGATCTTTTCTTTGGTGAAGGAGAATTTCTAAATCCAGGCCTGGTATATTGTACAACTCTAGGAGACACTGTTTTCATGTTCTCTAAATTCTCAGTAAGAGACAATCTCTGGAGTTGCACAACCCAACTTGGCAGACCTCCCTGAGTCTGGAAACTAGCATTTAAAAAAGTTATGAGAATACAAAGTTTTCAATATCATCTCCAAAATATGGATCATCTCTTTCATGTCCTTCAGCTGTGTCCCTAAAACACTGGTATGTTCCTTACTTTCCACATTTCTCATATAAAAGACACTTCACTAGAAAGGACAGGGAAAGGACATAATAAAGCCACATTATCCAGAGGAATTTCCAAAAGCAATCGTCTTCTTACCTTCCATCTTCTCTAATTTGGGGAAATAGAAAAAAGAAGGCATAGTAGTTGAGCATGGTGGGGCGTGCCTGTAATTCCAGAGACTCAGGAGGCTGAGTTCTCTACTTGAGTGAATTTTTCAACCAAGCTGGACACTAACTTGTGCAATTTGGCAAGACCCTGTCTCAGAACAAGAAAAGTTACAATAAAGCATTGAAAGTTTGGCTCAATAGTAGAGTGGCCCTGTGTCTCATCCCCAGTACCAAAAAAAGAAAAAAAAAAAAAAAAAGGCCTTAATTGCATGTCTTGTTCTATTTTACCTAGGTTTCATGTATCAAACCATCTACAAAGTCCTTCCAAATAATTAACCATGTCCTAAAACACTTTGACTGCTTTTCAATATCTTAGGAGTGGCACCCTGATTTCTTTCTGGGGGATCACCCTCTCCTTTGCTCTTGGGTAGACTTACCTCTTCTTCCAGTGCTAGAGTAGAGCAGGCAGAGCCATCACAATTCTTGGCTTTTCTGATTGGTTCCCAAGTGGGCACATGACCCAAGTCGGCCTCATCAGAGTGGATCTCCAAATTGTGGAGAAAGACTTCCTTGAAGCCATGCTAAAGCTAGAAGCATTGTTAATAATTTCTTCATCATCCTTTAAGGGAGTTTAGTCTTGTTTTTCTTATTACTGCAAAATAAAACAACTGTAGAGGAAGTACTCGGTTTTGTTGTTGTTGTTGCTGTTTATTTTTTTTTAAATCTTGTCCTCTAATCCTTCCCAACTCCCTCTATTTATTGTTAAGCTACTATGACTGTTGTTTCAGCCTCAAGTCCAGTCTTTGACAATGACCTCAAAATGGCAGTTTTACCAATAGCAGCCACAAAAAGCTCAAGTGGAGGCTCTCTTTGGCTTGTAGTCTTCCACGAAGCCATTCAGGGACTGAGGCCCTTCAAACTTATGGGTTTGGCCTCCTCTTTGACCTTCGAGTCCCTTCATTCATCAGGAAGATGGGGAAGGAGAGCTGTGCTGCCTCGGTGGTTTATAGGGACTAGGCCTGGATGAGGAACGTGTGACTTCTGTTCATGATCTTTACTCAGATCTTAGGGTGTGGTTCAGCCAGCTTCACAGGAGGCTGAAAAAGATGCTTGAGCTATGAGCCCAAGAGGAAGACGCTACATTCAAATTCCAATATTTAAAAATGTAGTCATTTGTTATCTACTCCCCTGCTTGAGTAGCCAGACACCGAATCCCGTTAGTTTTTATTTTCAGTGTCTCTCTCATCTTTGCCCCCTCCATTCCCTCTGCCACTGCTTCCATCCAGCCCCAGTGTTTTCTCTCCTTTGCCCCCACCCATTCTACATTCCCCTCTGCCAGACTCCTCAAGGGCAGCTGCGCCCTTTTCCAGCTTTGTATTCCTAGTTGCCTGCAAGCAGCTCATAAGCATCAAGAAATGTTTGCTTTGTGAAAAACTGACAGACTAATCTTCTGTACACACCAATTTCAGCTTGTCATTCCCTTGCTGAGGAGTCTTCAGGAGATCTTATGCTTTACCTGTCAACCCTGTACCTGTCTGCTTTCCATCCCACAACCATCTTTTTCCTCTGTATCCCAGGCCTGGTTCTGGTTCAAGTGAGTCGTAACTCCTGGGATGCTGGATATGTCACTGCGCCTTTCCTGAAATGCTTTCCTCATGTCCCCCTTCCCTCTGTCTCTTCAAATACCACCTTCCCTCAAGGTTGCCCAGCCCTGTCTCCATCGAGTAGCTTTCCTTTTCTCCTCTGCCCTCCCTGCCCAGCTTCTCTGTATCCTGGCTCCTCTGAGAGAGCCCTGCCTGCAGGTGATGCGTCCTGTTGCTAGATACATCGGGCTCGGTGCCTGACATGAGAAAGAGACCAAGAAGGAGCCGCTCTGCCTACAGGGATGTGGGCAGACATCAGTTGTTCAGTCAGCACTCAAAAACTATTTTTTAAGTATAATCTCTTTAAAATGAGCAAAGGGAAGACCTGAGAGACGGACTTGCCTAAGAGCATAACTGGTTGCTGACAGAGAATCAGAGCCCATGGCCCCCAACTCTCAGTGTTGATATTCTTGCCTGCCAAATGTCCCCACTAGTGTCTACCTTGCTTCGGTCTCTGCTACACCTGCATAAGAGATAATAGCTCCACCGGGGAAAACTTGCCTAGTGGCCTTCACTTAGTGACTTGAATCCAATCTCATTATCAGAGGGCTTGAAATCTAGTAAAATTATCCAGGATCTATGACTAAAACTAGGATGTATATAAATACATATATCCTATGTATATATATGAATGGAACACAGAAAAATGAAAGTAATTTCGTTTGATAGTTGGAAGGAATATAGATGAGTTCCTTTTATTTGTGCCAGATGTGAGAGGATGATTTAATGAAATTAGGCTAGGTCTAAAGACCTTCTATTTTATTTTTAATGCAACTGAGAAAAGCCTTTTTTCCTCTTGCTCTGATTTTAAAGTTTTCTGATTCCAATGTCCTATGTTCTTTGAATTTTCCCTCTAATCTTTCTCTTTTTTATTCCAAACTCCCTCATGTATTTAAGAATCTAATTCACACCAGAAATCTATTATTGTGTCAGTGAAATGAGTCCTGTAATTATTTTTACCACAATTTGAAACATGGTACAGCATTTACGGAAGGATGGACTTTGCTGAAGGGGGAAGCCATGTATATTTCAGCAGAGATAAATCCCTTTAGGTAAGACAACTGATGGATCTCAAAGGTACAGAATTCTTCAATTATATTCAGTAATGGTGCAAATCAATTTTTCAGACGAGGACCATCCCCAAAGGGCAGAGAACAAAGGCAAGAAGGAGGCTGCTTTGAAGAAAGGCTGGAAGGAGGTATGGGGCGAACATAGCATGCAGCGGGCAGCAGGCCATGCTAAGCCCATGGAATACGAAGATGCTGATGTCTCAGAGCTGCCATCTTTTGGCAGAGGATTCCATGGCTTTTCTTCACTAGAATCTGGGACAAGGACCTGGAGCTACATATACAAGGGAAAGATTTGTCCAGTGTTCTTTTTCCAATTCTAAAGGGTAGATTTGAAGGGCCATGATAGGGAAAGCTTGCCAGATGACAATTTGGTGCAAAGAAGAAATAAAACACAACTTTCAAAAATTTTAAGTCATAAGGAAAGTGAAACATTATCTTCAGGTATTTCTGAAGGGGTGTTTGGAATCTTTTGTAAAAGTTGTTGGATGGGGACTTGACTCAACCCATCAGATGGCTGTCCTCAAGCCATTAGTCACCTCCAGGCTGAGGTGACTGGAGCTGGAATCCAGCCTGGCTCTACTTACTGGGGTCTGCACCGGCATGGTCTGTCTCTGCACAGAGCAAGGCACTTTTTCCAATTTATGCAAGGTTGGCTTGCCAAGCCACATGTCCACAAGATGTGCCCTTTTCTAACCTGCACAAAGGCACTAAGTAAGCTCAGCGTGGCCTAGAAAAGGGAAGGGAGACAGAAAAGTGTCCCCAAGTGAGGGCTGGGCCAGGAGTAAACTCATAACCCAAGCTCAACCAAAGCACTGGCTAAGACCTACACAGCCTGCCCCAAAATTTTAAGTGACCATTCAGTTCTTACTTAAGAATCTAAAGTTTGAACACTGAAATAAATTTAGCAGGTGGCAGGGAAAAAAAGGTAAAAAGATATCAGTGGTAGTTCTAGGACCCTAATGAACCAAATCATGGATGAATCGCTGAAGTTAGAAGCCAGGGAAAGTATGACTTAGTGCCTGTGTGTGTGGGGTGGGGGAGTAAGCACAGTGAGATGAGAAAAAAGCAGGCAGATACTCAGCGTAACAGCTTTACTATATTTAGAAACAAATGAAAGATAATCAGATGAGGGGACACTTGGGAACTGTTGCCTGTGTTTCTAAAGACTTCTCAAATTTAGAATACCCTGAAGGTTTGGTTTCCGTGAGGATGGGCTACACCTGTGCTTCTTATCAGGTCCTGCACACCCCTGTTTTTCTCCTAATCTCTTATTTATTCTTTGAATATTCTGCCTCCTGGTCCTTCTACCATTTCCCTCTGATTAGGCTGAGTAGACATTTGTTCTTTCTACCCCAAAAGTATGGCCCACAGTAGGGGTCTGATTAATACTTGGTGAATTGAAACTTGGTAACATCTGAAAACACTCCGAGAGATTTTATTTTTAGGATTTTAATTTTTTTTTTTTTTTGGATTTTAATTTTAATTTTCTATTTTTGTTGGTAGGTGTTTGTAGTACATAACGATTACATTCATCATGGAGAGTTAGTATATATACATGACACATCATGATTATTTTTATGTTCCCTTTCCCTCTCCCCACTCATTTTTTAATCCCCTTCTCATTTGCAAAAGATCTCTAACAAGGATTTTAAAAAGAGAAAGAGCAGTGTAAATTGCTGTGGTCAAGAAAGTTTTTGTGGAAGAGCTAGAACTTTAAGGTAGGGGAGAGTGGGGAGGGGAGAAAGTCCAGGCCTGAGATGGAGCACAGGAAACTATGCTGGACCACACAAGGAAAAGGCCAGCAGGGAGCTGTAATGGAAGGTCATGGGAAAGCACTGTAAGTGTCATTTTTCTGGCTGCCAGTCCCTGCTCCCCTCCCCCGCTATCTCCCCGAGTCAGCATTTGGATGAATCTTAACCCAAAACTTGAGAAAGACAAAGAATGACTACTAAAGAACTCATACGATGCCATAGAAGATGGAAAGGTAAAATTGTGCTGTAATAATCCTGCAGACAGAATAAATGTTGTAGTGGATTATTATGTTGTCTAAAAACAGTCTTTGTGAATAGTGAATGACACTTGTGAAATTTTCAGCTATTTACTTTGCACTGCTTCCATTTCCATTCTATTTGGAGTGATGGTTTCTCCTTTCTAATGCCTCCTCTCTTCTGTCATCTTGGCAGTGGGAAATAACCTGACAGGGTTCCTTGAGGAACTCTCTCCAGGCACAGCCACTCAGAGTTCTCCAGAATTCTAGAAAATTCCACTTATTTAATTGCATTTCATGAGGGGGGGTGGGTAGAGAGGAGGAGGTAGAGAGGAGGAGGGAGAGAGAGAGGGAGAGGGAGGGAGAAAGAGAGAGAGAGAGAGAGAGGGAGACAGAGAGAGACAGAGAGAGAGAGAGACAAAGAGAGAGAGAGAGAGAGATGAAATGGGAGCCACAAAGGGAGAGCTAGCAGTACCGGCCAGCTGCCATGGAGACAGGCATCCGTGAGGAAGCATTTGTGAAGAAACAGCTCTAGGGTGGGGGAAGCTCTTGAGAATAAAGCAAACCTGTTACCATGCTTCAACTTTGCAGAACAAACCTACACGTGCTCACGCACCCTTCTAAAACCAAAACTTCTATGGCACTTCAAATTTAATTTTTTTGTTATTCATGTTAAAAATAGATCATATACCCAATTTAAAATAAAACTAAAGCATTTTTTCACTCCTAACCCTCTTACCTCAAGACTTTTGTTTGGAAATGACCCCCCTCCCTGGCATGTCATACCCACCATTCTATACTTAAATGTATATCTTGGAGATAATTCCAGGACCTGTAATTTTAGAATTTGTAATGCTGCCTTATTTTTAAATTAGCTACCTGATATTCCATCATAGAAATGTGCCATCATCTGTTAAACAAATTTCTGTTGGTGGTGTTACAGGTTAAATTATGCACCTTCCACATTTTGTATGTTGAAATGTCCTAATCCCCGGTTCTTCAGAATGTGGCTGTCTGTGGAGATAGGGCCTTGAAAGAGGTAATTAAGTTTAAATGAGGTTGGTGGGGTGGGCTCTGGCCCAATATGACTGGTGTCCTTACAAAAAGAGGAGATTAGGATGTAGCCATCCACTGAGGGAAGACCATGTGGAGGCACTGGAGGAAGACATCAATAAGCCACAAAGAGAGGCCCCTGCATTAATGGGAGACTCTGTCTGGTGTCCACAAGAAGACTGGATGACTTGACCTCAGAACACTGTTGGGTTTGCCTTGAGTGAAACTTCAATGCAAAAATCTTGTAGGTGCGTCTGGAAACACCATCCACCATTTTAGAGGAAGAGGCTGTGGCTGCCTCTGTCCAGTTTTCCAAGAAGGTCTGTGAGCTTTTGTGAGCATTGTCTTCATGGAGGTGTGACCCTGTGGAGCTGGTTATCACAGAGAGAGACCTAAAACTCCTACCGCCTTGGAGAATGGCAGGTCACTGACACCTGGGACACTTGCTGAACAAACGGCCAGCTTGCCTTACACCATGTGGCATCCTTTGCTTGAATTTGCACACAACATGGCAGAAGTGAAATTTGAACCTCCGGTACTTGACTTTGATATATGCGTTCTCAGACACCTCATTTTACTGCCTGGTGGTAGAAACGACTGAGGAAACATCTGACTCTTCAGTATTGTCATGTAAAATGACCAAAAAAGTCTAGTGTTTCTCTATCTGTGAATCATAGATTTTAAGAGTTGATGGTGACCTTCAGGATTTGAGGATTCTGAAAATACATAGCACTTAAGAGTTATATTAATATGTGTTTTTTTTTTCTAGGATCAGAGCCCATAACTTTGCGTAGAAACTCAAAAGTGTCTGTCTGTGATGCCACTGCCAAGAAACATTTTACCTGCCTACCAAAGACTTTTTAGTACATTTTCTTTTTTATTTTTGTACTGGGGAATCGAACTCACAACCTTGCACCAGGGGCTTAAGCTACTGAGCTAAATCCCTGGCTTCAGTACATTTTCTAAAAAAAAAAAAAAAAAAAAAAAAAAAAAAAAAAAAAAAAAAAAAACAATTGCAGTTAGAAGTAAATGGAAATTGTCATTGTTCTATTGTTTTCTTTTTGCTTTACAAGGAATGGAAGTACAGAGAGGTCAAGATGGTCCAGTGCTGGGAATCCTAGATCTGCTCTGGAGGAAACCCTTTGCCTGGGTCTGTTGTCTCTACTTAAAAGTCCTCGACTCCTTTACTGACCAGGCTTCTAACACTTGCTAGGAGTTTTGTGCCTCTGCTTTCTGCTCATGCCATCTGCTCTGTCTGGGGATTTCCCAGTCCTACCCACCCTGCAAGGCCAAGGCAGGGCTCCTGTCCTCTGAGCAGCTCCCCTAATGACCCAGTGGACAGTGCTCTTCTGTTACTTGGTATCAAAACAGGGCTCAGATCAAAGTTAGTGGCAAAGGAATAACCTCAAATCTTCTCTCATATTCTCATCTTTTTTATTTTTTATTTTTTATTTTTTATCTTAAAGATAATAAAATCCAATAAAACAGCACAGAACAAAGCCAATCAAAACAAAGCAATAGAACTGGCACAGAACTTCAAAGAAAGATACTATGAAAACAATAGCTACTATAGTACGTCTTGTTATTTTCAGAATAGTTGACCATTCCAACAGGTATAGTAAAATTAAACCAAAAACAAAACACAATAAAACCAATAAAAACAGAATGTGAAATAAAGCAAAAAAATTAATCAGAATAAAGCAAAACAGTGAGAACAATATTGGGCCTCAAAGACAAGACAGAAGAGAATCCCCCATATTTGCTACATTGCCTACTGTCATCTTCTAAAGAGACTCTCAGGCTGCCGGCCCCAGGCCTGCAAAATCAATGAAACAATACTAGCATTTAGTTGCTTTACGTACCTTAGTTGCTTTCAATTTAGCCAGACCTCCAAACCAGCAGGTTGCTTACCGTGGGTGGGCGGGGTATGAGAGGAAGTTGTCCTTGATTCTTAGCCTGTGGGCTGGTAGGCATAAGGGAGGTGCATGTTTCTCTTCCTGGAGTCCCCACCAGTTGCGCCGTCCCCTGGAAGACAGACTAATTGTTTCTGGTTGGAGCCGCTCTGACCTAGTGGGGCGGGTTCTTGAGAGGCCCGTCCCTTTTCTCTTCCTGGGGTCTGCACTCATATTCTCACCTTTAACATCACCTCCACCTTGTATTTTCAGCCTGCGTTTGCCAGGCCACAACCATATGGGGCTTCCACGAAAAGCCCACAATTAGTGTAACATTTTTCAGATTCCATCCTAATTTGCTGAGGCAGGGCATTTAACCTTCTTCTCAGTTACCCTTCTTTTAGAGACTCTTCAGGGTGGTCCATGAGGCTGAACACAGTTCCCTGACTGGCCAGTGGGGAGGGCTCCTGCCGAGGTCTCTATGGTCTCAGTATTCCTGAAACTTGCTGCCCATGATGCCTGCCACAGCCCAGGCCACACGGATCTGAGACCTGCTGTGCCTCCGCTGAGTGAGTTTCTCTGCTGCTGACCCAGCTGGCTTCTCTGCTGTGCTGAGGAGCTGCTGAGCTTTTCCTTCTGTGCTGTTCTTTGTTCAGTGGGTCCAGAGCCCTCAGGCTTTGTTCCCAATGGCTTATGGGATTCCTAGCTCAACAGCTTTCCCCCTTTTACCTGCTGTCCTCAATTCACAGAATGCATCTGTGTCCACGGGGCCTGTACCCTTGCTTCCGGGGTGACACCACTGAGCCAGGTTAGATTTGCTTGCTCTCCTTCTCCTAAGAGTGTCTCTTTCCAAGGAGACACCTCAGTAATAATGTGCTGCAGGCAGGCCCCGGGCACAAACTTTGCCCGCTTTTCCCATAGAATTCTAGTCATAGTCTTATGAAGTTTGTGGAAGGAAAAATCAATAGGCTAGAAATCAGGAAGATGGGGAACCTTCAGTGGCTTTCTAGTTTTGTTTTGTTTTTAAAACTCAATATATTTCTTTCATCAAATAAAACCATTAAAAAAAAAAATCCAGCCTGTAAAATAAATCCAGATGGAGCAGCTCTGGCTGAGATCATAGTGAACACAGGGGCTGTGCATCTCAGCCATGCTCTCCCCAAAGGCATCGAGGCCCTGAGCTTTGTGTGAGGTGGGGATGCCAGAACACTGCTCCTTGAGCCCCTGTGACCGGGGACACACGTGCCCTCCTTGCTGGTTCCAACAAGAAAGGGAATTTCCCACTCCGAAGGAATGCAAGTTCATTTTCACATAGACCAGCAACAAACCCAGCTTCACGTTATTTATTCTGTCTCTCTCTCCTCCTTCTGTAGCCATACCTCCAGGCTCTGTGTGCTTAATCTCTCACTCCCTGCCTGCTCCCTGCCAGCCTCTTTGGCTGAGACCCTTTCATCCTGGCAGGTGATTGCCAAGAGCCTTTGGGGTGTGGTCAGATGAGCCAGGGAGATAATCAGATATTGTAGGTGGTGTTAGCTTGGTCTCACTCACACTCTATCTAGGCTTCAAGTTTTCAAGTTCATGAATGCCACACCCCGGGCATTCCAGCTGAGCTCTCTGTTGCTGACTTAGAGTTTGTACACAGTTGAGGAAAAATGTGCTGAAGAAGCAAGGCTTCTGTGGTGTCATCCTGTTGGGACTCACCCCAACAGCTTTAGCTGGGGTTAGCCTTACCAGGTACCAGAGTGGTCTGCTGCTATGCAAAGGGTGAGCCCCAACAAAGACCTGCCTCCTCTCTCACTCCCTCCCAGAACTGGGAATGAACAATTGTCAAGGATACAGGATATGTCTGTCCAAGAGAGAACAGCATATATGGGCCATTTAGAATGATTCTAGAGATTTCTACCTGCTAACGGAATGTCTTGCTCTCTCTCTGGATATGCATTAGAAGATGCTTGACCCTAGAAAACCCTCTTCAAATGCCACAGTTGGCAAACTCTGGACTATTCATGCTTTTTAGGTAGGGGAAACCGAGGTTGAAGAAGGGGAGTTGGATTTCAAGATGACACTTAGAGACACTTCTGTGTTTCAAGTAGATTCTGGATTATAGGGTGTTAAATTAAATAAACAGGAGGTCATTTGCCTGAGGCCGTCTCTGTAATTTGAGCCATTACACAATGAACTACAACCTAACAGTACAGAAACAAACTGAAAACCTAATTAGAAGTGCCACAAACAGCTGAATTCCAGCCAAACACAAGTAGCTGAGTGGTAGCCAATCACAGGCCACCAACTGATTAGACTGTGTCCAAATAAGGTATTTGCCTAGCTTTAACTAATCTGTTCATACTTTATTTTCTGGTTCTGCCTATAAATATTCTGCCTGCATTGTAGAGTGGAGCTGCTAAACCTCTTCTAGTTCTCAATATTGTCCTGCCCTGTTTACAAATCATTCTTTGCTTAAACTCTTAATTTGTTAAAAGTTTTCCTTTTGAAAAATGACTGTTGACTTTAGGAAAGGTTTAAAGAGTGTGGCTGCTTGTCTGCTCTTCCTGAAATGTTTTCTTCCATGACTGAGGACTTGTCTCAGCCCTCTCTCTTTAACAACTTTGGGGCTTTGATGAGTAGCCACAAATCACATTTCCATAGCAGTTGATAGTTCTAGAAACACTTTCTGATATGTATCAGACAGAGTTCAGTGCAGATAACAGAAACCACCCAAGGAAGGAAATTATTGAGGGAATTAGGTGCTCACAACATGACTGGAGGTGCTGGAGATGCAGGATTCCAGCGGGGCTTTCAGGATGACTTCCATAGAGCACTCCAGTCCTGGCCTGCCAAGATAGCACCCACTTCTGCCACAGGCAGGAAGTCACTGTCAGAAACGATGACTTCAAGAAAGTACTACCCTTGTCTTAAGTGGAGATTAGTGCTGTTAGTTGCAGTATCATGTGACTCCAGGTCTGATCTGCATACCACATGCTCACACCTCTCCCTTCTCAGCTTTCAATCCCTGTACTAGAACATCTAATTGGTAGAACATTATATCTGAAAACGTAGCTGCAAGGGAGTCTGAAAACTATATTTCAACCTTTGGGTCTCTGCAGAATGAGAATGCACATTAGAAAGTTGGTCTAGATTTCTATTCTCTGTTTGCCATTCCAGAGAATATCTCACTTAGTGCTCACAGGAAATCTGGAAAGTGACAGGAGAGGTGTTAGCTTCATTTAGCACATGAGGAAAGATGGAGTGATGATGAAGCCAGAAGAGAATGACAAGGAGGAAGAGAGGGAAGAGGGAGGTCAGAAACTGGTCCCCTGAGCATGTGAAATTTGTGTTGGAACTGAAGATTCCTGTGGGTTAAACTAGATAGAGGACTGAGATGGAACAGATTTTAGGATTGTAGATTTTAGGATTGAGGAATAGCATGTGTGAAGGCTCAAAGAGTAAACAGAAAGTGATACAGCTATAGACATGAAAGAAAAAAGGGACATGGCTGGTGGAAAGGTCAGGCAATGTGGGCCAGGAGGTCACCAACGTACCGAGTGCTGGAGCTGTGTTCCCTGGAAGATGCCATCCTCCATCTTTCCAATCTCACCAGCCTGTATTCTGCTGGAATGGGAAAGACCAGGGAGCCATGGTCATTTGGTCACTCGTCTGTCCCATGTGCAAGGCAGGAGCTGCTGTTATGGGTGCTGATGGCAATGCTGAGGGTACCACCAACTCCAACCGAGATCTATCCATCCCTCTCCTCCTCCCCCCTCCTTTTCTTTTCTGCCTTTCCCTCCCCTTTTTCTTTCTCCTTGTCTACCCCCCCACCCTTTTTCTGCTCCCTCCTCTACATCAGGACCAGAAGCATACACTAGTGACTTCCTCTCAAGGAGCCTGTCTGCAGTTTGCACTGGTCCCTTTGGCTCCCTTTTCTCCATCTCCAGTGCTGCACAGATATTTCACCAGATTATTCTTTTTTTTTTTTTCCACACCAGGGATCAAACTCACAGCTTCACGCTTCACCAGATTATTCTTGAGCACAGTCTGGTGCACTCTTCCTTGATGTCCTTGTGTTGTGTGAATCCATATCTACATCTCACACTGAATCATTTGATAGTGCCAAGGACTTTGGTAGCAAGAACATTTTTCTCCACACCCTGCTAGGATTTCCTGAGCTGGGTGGCCTGCAGTACAGATCCCAGGGAGCCTACAGGAGTGGGGTTGCTCATGCCATCACCTTTGTTCAGCTCCAGCACCCCATGTCAGGTGGTCACCACAGGTCAAGTGACTGACAGAGGTAGCAACCTGCAGGGGAGGTGGCTGGAGCTCTCAAGCTCTTTGCTCCATCTTACTGAAGGACAAATTTTAGCAGGGCCTATGGGTATATCTGTCCCTAGGACTTCCCCAGTTTCATTTTGCATTTTGCATTTTCTTTATCCACCTATTTGTTGATGGACATACAGGCTGCCTTCAAGATTTAACTATTATGAATTGTGCTGCTATAAACACTGTAATGTGACGTGTTTACCAACTGTCATGATTTAAAAAGAAATGTTATCCTCTTTATTTCTAGGATGAGGGAAAGATAGCGGTTTTGTTTTCTTATGTGACTCTCTTTGGAAATGTGCACTGAAAAATTCCTCAAAAATAAAATGTATACACTTCAAAGGGAAAAAAAGAGAATTTGGCCTTTGTCCTAAGGATGGGCAGGCATTCAAGGGTTTATGGCAGGGCCTACTTAGGGAAAGTGTGCGTGGGACTTGATCATAATTCCATTCTGAAATGGTCACTGGTTTAGTGCTTCCTGAACCCATGACTACAGTCACTTATCACAGTCTACCATTCGCCACCAAGCTGTCCCTCTCCCATATTGCTAAAGGAGTTTGATTTTATATTATTCCTATTCTTTTACTCCAAGCAACAGGATTTATGAAAACAACAGAAATGGGAGATCTACAACTCTGGGATAGTATTAATCGGGTTTTGCAGTTGTATAAATAAAAGCCTGTGGGGAAAACCATTAATTTCCTTTGCAGCTATGTTGGGATATTAGCAGGGCACTTGGTGTGAGCTGTTTGAAATGCTTCAGCATTGTTCTGTGGGTGGAGAGCAGCAAGGGTGTGGAAATGAATCAGCCGGAGGCCTCTGCCTGTGCTTCTGGTCCTGGAGGGGTTGACAGGAGGCTGGCCTGCCCTGCTCCTGGCTGAGCTGGGACAGGCTGTTTCAGCTTGGTGGAGGATGGGCTTCCCTCCCTCCTTTCACTGGTCAACAAATCTGGGGCATGGGAGGCCTATTTTATAGAGATTTTTAAAAATTAGAAATTTACAGACTCATCAGATGTATGCTTGTACTCCAAAAGTCCATGTTTTTAAGAGAATCTCAGCTGTCAGCTTTCTGTGAAGTGGAACATTCTCCCTTGATGAACCCAGTTCAGCTAGCACTTTCCCCAGGCATGCAGAATCACCCAGACAAAGACCTGGTCTTGGAGTCCTAGCTTCCTAATAGGGTGGGACACTCCTTGAAGGAGAGGTTCACATCTTTTATATTTCCTCATATTCCTTATAACCCTGTCTTGATTGCTTCACTGTCTGAGCTCAAAGCATTTTGATTCCTAAACTTGTAGACTTTTGACCATCATGGTTACCATGGGATGAGGTGTCCATGGATTCAAGGTTAGGAACGTTTGCTAAGGCTAAACCCTCACTGGGGCTTCTCAGCAGTGAGCCTCTTTCTGATTCTCACCAGTGTCTACACTGCAGGGTGGTCCATGCTGCCCCTGGGACCAATGGTGAGGCACAGGAAGGGTAGTTTTTGAGGTTTCCCCTGGGACAGCGAGTGGAAGCAGCTGCAATCCTTGTGGGCAAATAGCCTCTTGGCTCCAGGGGAGGTGTGCGGCGCCCGAGCTGGTCTGCAGATGCACAGTAAGCACAGTGTGCACAGCCACTGAAATGCACGAGCCCTACTTCTCTTTCACTGGTTTCCAGAAAAGTTGCCAGAGCAGAGAGCCTCATAGACATGCAGTGCCTTGCGTGTTAGTTGCCTTTCAGAGTCCCTACTATCCACCCTGGGAAAAGCATTGGACAGTGGCAAATGTACATTTTTGTCTATTGGGTTTGGTGTTCTAAAGTGAACTTCTTTGCTTTTTTGGAACAACCCTTAGCCATTCCTGCTTCTCACCTGCAGCAACTCAGTGGGAATAGAAATTCCAGAGGGTCATTTCTCTGAATAAAGAGGATCTGGAAAGAAATGCACACCAAAAAGCAAAAGCCTTAGTCATTTTTTATTTTAAACAGGTAACAATAAAGTGAAAAATACGTGGTCAGTGAAGTCAAAGATCAATCAGCAATAGCCAAATTCATAATCACGAAGCTGAGAGGTTTCTGGGGATTGAGGGGGAAGGCAGAATGAGGAGCTCATGTTCAATGGGTACAGAGTTTCAGTTTGGGCAAGAGAAAAAGTTCTGCAGACTTGGATAGCGGTGATGTTTGTCCAACAATGGGAACATAACGAATACCACTGAACTGTATACTTACAGATGGTTCAAATGGAGGATTTGATGTTATTTATCTTCTTCCATAACAAGAAAAAATTTGAAAAATCAGTATGAACAGAGCACCATTTCAATGAGGCGACACTAGACTTGACTTTCAGTTTGGGTGCTCTGTGTGTGCGTATTTATTTTACAAGTAACCAGTTTCCTGCAAACACAGAACCCTTTCTCAGCCAGCGGGCTCTCTTCCTGTACTTCTGCGCATCCGGACGCTGTCTCCCTAGTGTGCTGGTCAGGAAGTGGTGACTCATGGGGCCTTCATGACAGACCCCTGAGCCCACCCGCCATGCGTGAGTCACCCCTGAGGGTTTCTAAGATAGGCAATGATTTCATGCCAGTGAGATGTGCCTGGGGCAAGCAGGAGGCAGCCCCGCACCCATTACCAGGCGCATTCCTGAGCAGCCTCTCCCATGGCTTAGTAATAACCAAAGCCGTGGCCCTGGCTCCCAACTCCAGCCCTGTTCTCTCTCTCTCATTGGATGGCAGCTGTAGAGGAGAGGAGTAGGAGCTGGAAGTGCCTGCTACCCACCTAGCCACTGTGGGCTGTACCTGTTTCACAGGCCTCTTCGCCCTCTGATGTGAGGGACATGGGATGTAGGAAATAGCTGGTGTGTGCTGGCAAGGTCAGGTTAATCACAGGGCTGGTT
The DNA here is from genome assembly GCA_004363535.1 of Dasyprocta punctata. Taxonomy (NCBI): domain Eukaryota; kingdom Metazoa; phylum Chordata; class Mammalia; order Rodentia; family Dasyproctidae; genus Dasyprocta; species Dasyprocta punctata. Next base: position 4,684 of record RJWM01025176.1, on the reverse strand, counting down.
TTACATCCTCCTGGGGGCTGTAGATTGGGTTGAGAGTCTTTTGGTTGTACTAACAAATGAGCTGACCTAGATGTGAGGAGACTTGGGTTTGAACTTGGCCTTGCTGCTGACTGGTTCAGATATCATGGCAAATCATATAAACTCTCTGGCCTTGTATCCTTGATTTTATTTTTTATTTTTTTATTTTTTTTATTTTAAAGATAGTAAAATCCAACAAAACATAACAGAACAAAGTCAATCAAAACAAAGCAGTAGAACTAGTACAGAACTTCAAAGAAAGATACTATGAAAACAATAGCTACTATAGTGTATCTTGTTATTTTCAGAATAGTTGACCTTTCCATCAGGTACAGTAAAATCAAACCAAGAACAAAACACAATAAAACCAATCAAAACAGAATATAAAATAAAGCAAGAAAAATTAATCAGAATAAAGCAAACAATGAGAACAGTATTGGGCCTCGAAGACAAGACAGAGGAAAATCCCCCATATTTGCTACATTGCATACTGTCATTTTCCCAAGAGATGCTCGGACTGCCGGCACCAGGCCTGCAAAATCAACGAAACAATACTAGCATTTAGTTGCTTTATGTACCTTAGTTGCTATCAACTTAGCTGGTTTGTGGAACCAGCAGGTTGTTTATGGGGGTTGGAGGGGCGGGGAGGTAGATACGTCCTTGATTCTTAGTCTGTTGGTAGGCATACAGGAGGCACATCTTTCTCTCCCTGGAGTCTGCACCGGTCACGCAGTCACCAGGAAAGCACATTAGTTTTCTTCTGGTTGGAGCCTCTCTGACCCAACATGGTGGGTTCTCGAGAGGCACATCTTTCTCTCCCTCATATCCTTGGTTTTAAAATGAGGGACTTGGGTACAGTAGAACTGACTGGTGCACAGTGTACCTGCCGCCGCCCCTCCTTTGTCACCTACCATGGTTCCTGTGCTGGAGGCAGATGCCGACCATTGTATGCAGCACTCTCTGTTCCTGTCACTCTCTCCCTCTGAGCCCACATGACACTGTAGGACCTTCTCATACCACTGTGAGCTGGCTTAGCACCGGAAATGACACCAGCTTCCATCCCAAAAGCTAAATTGTTGGTTCTCAATTCTGGCTATACATTACAATCACCGAGGGCCAGGTGTGGTGGTGCATGCCTATAATCCCAGCACTCAGGAGGCTGAGGCAGGAGAATCACCATGAGTTCAAGGCCAGCCTGGGCTACATAGTGAGATTCTGTGTAAAAAAAAAATCACTAAAGAGCTTTAAAAAAATGTGAATATCTGAACTCTACCCAACTCATGGATTCTGATTTAATTGTTCTGAAACACAAGCACTGGTAAATCATAAAACCTCTCCAGATGACTCTCATATGGAACCAGGATCAAGGGCTACTGGTGAGATGACAACTAAGGCCCTTTCTGGATTTGATATCCGCTGTTGATATTAAGATGGAAGATGGTTGCACCAGTTCAGTCAAGCTCTGGTGCAAGAGCAGTAAGTTGAAAGTGGTGGTACATGACTGTAACCTCAGCATTTAGGAGGCTGAGGCAGAAGGATCCCTGTGAGTTTAAGGCCAGCCTGGGCTACATAGTGAGTTCAAGGCCAGCCTGAACTACATAGTAAGACTTTGTCTAAAAAAAGAAAAAAAAGAGAGCATTTGGTTGAAAATTGAGCTTTTATTTCAAGCTTGTACTCCTAATTCACTTGCATTCTTCAATGAATTGTTTATTCTTTTTTTTTTTCCTCGGCACCGAGGATTGTGTTTATTCTTTTGGATAAATACAAAAGCAATATTTTTGAATACTTATAAATAAAGAGTTTTGAACTTCAGTATCCAGTTATATAAACTGGGACTAATACCCTCTAGGCATAATAATTAATAAATAGTAATAGAGTTTCTTACCACACCATAATCTTTAGGAAGATGAAATGGTAAGAGATGTAAAACAAGAAAGTGCTACATAAAATACTACATGAATTATTTCATTTTTATAAGCCACATACTTCCAAAGTGCTCTTTTGAAATTTGAAATAAAATTGTTACCTTGTACAAGCCTTATGGGAATTTTGTGAGGACTCGGTGAGATAGTGGGTTACCAGCTCCCAGCACAATGACTGGTAGTGTGCAGTGTGTGCTTATTTGCACACTTGTCAAGGAATCACAAATAGAGTTTTATGTGCCTCTGAGGGAAGGGTAAGCTCATTTCTGTGGCTGTTTGGTTGGAACTAGACTTCTATTTGAGTTTCCTAAAGGAAAAAATTGTGCATGTAATGTCTAAAGCATTTCATTAGAAAATATCCAAATGCTAAGTTAAAAGAACAAAATCTGAAAGCCCTGTGAACTTCCTCAGCCTCATCACTCTTCTCTCCAGAAGTAGTCAGTGACAGTGAGTGAAATGTCCTGGTACTAACCCTTTCCTGTGCTTTCACAAAACGCATGCGCACAGGCATGCACCCTGCTTTCTTTTCCTAATAGAAATGGGCTCATGCTACATATTCTGCAATTTGCTTAGCAGAACCTTTTTGGCATCTTTTTATGACCTGTGGCAAGTTTCTTAACCCTTCTGCCTTGGTTTCTTCATCTGTAAATGGGGATAATAATGTAAGCTTATTTTAAAGATTGTATTAGTTAATGTTTGTGAACTGCTTAAACAGTGCCTAGCACTTTGCCAGCTCACAGTACTTCTTGTGAAAAGTCCTTCTACTAAATAAATGTTTATTAGATATCAGATAACAGTTTTTTTTAAAAAATTCTTTTTCACCACACATGCTGACTGATAAAAATACCACTTCCCTTCAAGTTGAAATTGGGTTATGAGGCTGCTTTGAAAGTGTGTAGATCCTTTGCGGACACTTCACGTGATGAATGATGGACCCTAGGGCCCAAGCTTGGGGACCTTCTTTCCATTTCTACACCCCAGTTTCTCTTCTGGGAAGCTAGGCCCAATACCTTTCAGGCAAGATACGTTGAGAGGAGCCGGACCACCACTCTCCACAAGCCCCTGGGCAGGAGTGGACGCCGACCCAAAGTGTTGGCCTGCACCCCTCATGAGCATTAGGTCGTGACCTTGAATCCAACCTTCTCCCTGATTTGTGGGGGAAGCTAGAAGTGAGGTGAGTGAGTTGGCATTTTGCCTGTAGAAGAATTTTGATGAAGGATAAACATATTCCAAGATGCCTTGAAGTTGAAGTCACATGAATGTTAAGTGATTTCTTGGCATCAAAAATCAATCTCTTTTATGTCAGTCCTAAAAAAAAATAAAATAAACACTTTTACCTTCTTTGGTACCAGAAATAGCCAGAGAGGCTTCAACTGTTATAGCAAAAGCTTTTAAAATAATTACTTCTAGACTATGATAATATTAATGATTAGCTTTGTGTGAAAATTGAAAAGATAAGTAGTTAAATACTAGGAATAATTAAACCTTGGAAGTGTCATTGTGTAATAAGTTTGCTCTTAAAAAGTATCATTTTTCAAGGATTTTGTTCATAGTGAGTCATTCGAGAAAATTTAAATCCCTTACTATTCCCTTTCCTTCGATTGAGGTGACTTCTGAAAATGATCTTTGATTTTCATACATTACAATCAGATCCCTTCAAAATAAGATATTTAAAAAGTAATTGCATTCTGATTTATGGTGTGCTTTTCATGTTCTTGGCACTATGCATGCACAGTCTTATTAACTCTCCAGATAGAGCTATGGAGTTAGTAAGCTTATTGTTACCCCATTTTAGGGATGAAGAAACTGAGGCTAGAAAAGGTTAAGTGACTTGCCAAAAGAACAGAGCACAAAAATGGCACACTTAGGATTCAAGGCAAGGTTGGCCTAGTGCTGAAAGTTTCCCACTGGTCGTTCCATGTGCCAGAGAAGTCTATTATAATGAGACAAATTACTCTATAGGGCTTGGACTTACTGCAGGTCAAAGCAACCCTCTGAAACACCAGAGGCATGTGTCAGAGAGTGTGTATATATGTAAATGAAGGATCAATAAAGTGAGAGGAGTGGAGACCTGGTAGAACTCATAAACTGGAACTACATTGGGAAAAACCATCTCTCCAAATGATTTCTTTGCCTGGGCCAAGATTGGCTTAGTAGCTTCCCTGGGCAGACAGACAGGCAGAAGCAATCCCTGTTTGTTGGAAATGTTGGTTTTGTTATTAAATTAAGAGTCAAGGAAGTTCTGCTGCAACTTCTGTTTGGCTGTTCAGAACTAAAACCTCATACCACTACTTCTGCCTTTTTGTGCAGAAGTACACAGTTAATTACAGTAATAAAACTCAGAATTTCTTTATTTGCTTTCTTTTTAGGGATAGTTACTTGGTTAAAATGTAAAGGTCACATTTGCTTTATCTCTCTACACACACATTAGTTGTAGATATGCAACTTCATCTCTTTAGCATATTTATATATATATAGTGTGATAAAAATACAGTGAATATTTAAATGTAAAACAATTCACTATGGTATAAGATACTTGACATTAATCCCCCTCAAAATACTCTCCCTTGCTTCAGTCACATTTATTCTGTCATTCTTGCCACCTTCTGAAGCAGTTCTAGAGGTCTTACTTTGCATCTTGTGTTATCATAGTTGTCTTTATGTACTGAACTGATTCAAAATGTTGACCTTCCCTAGTTATTTTGACCTTGAGGAGGAGCCAGAAGTCACAGGGTAGCGGATTC
>RJWM01025175.1:0-29687 GCA_004363535.1 Dasyprocta punctata | reverse complement strand
CAAAACAATAAAAACTGTATAGAATTTCAAAAGAGTTTGATACAAAAGAACAATAGTCACTATAATACATATTGTTATCTTTGAAGTAGTTGTTCAGATTACAAGATACAGGCATGCAAAAACAGACCAAACAATATAAGTGCTCACAGCTGATTTCCATGAACTAATAGAATTAGTAATACAATTATCTTAGCTATCTTGTGTGTGTGTGTGTATGTATATATTTTACCCTTCCTTCTTTTCTCTCTTTCTCCATCCCAATTCTTTTCTTTTGAGCAGTTTCATTCCCTCTCACAATATCTATTGTAACTTTTGGATTTTATTTACTCTTTCAGTTTCTTACATGAGGGAGACAATAAGATGTTTAAAAATGTGAGTCTTATTTATTTCTCTTATGTTTATTGTTTCTAGTTGAATCCATTTGCTATTAGAAGCCTCAAATTTATCTTTCTTTATAACAGTAGTATTCCATTGTATGAAAATATCATATCTCTTTTTACATTTTTTTATTTTAAAGAGAATAAAACGAAACAAAACATCACAGCAAAACAATGCAAGCAACACAGGATTTCAAAATGAGACAACAGGAAATCAATAGTGGCTACTATAATGTCTGTTGTTTTCTTTGAAATAGTTGTCCATATCTTCGCACACAATGAATTCAAACAAAACAAAATAGTATAAAACTGATCAAAACAAAAGAATGAAAGCATTACAAGACTTCAAAACTGGACAATAGGAAAATCAACAATGGCTATGATAGTGTCTCTTGTTATCACGTCTTTCTTATCCATTCCTCAGTTGATGGACATTTGGGTTTTTTCCAAGATTTAGCTATTAAAAATTGTGTTGCTGTACACTTAGTTGCACATATATCACTGTGGTATGATGTTTTTAATTCTTCTGGGAAAATACCCAGAAGGGGAAAGGCTGGGTTGAATGGGACATCTAATCCTAGTTTTTTTTTTATTTTAAAGAAAGAATTCCAGCTAGTGATCATGGCAGGAAAGATTTCTTAAAAATAAAAACAAATCAGGAAATAACAATTCAACAGCTGCAAGGTGATGCGAAGAAAAACAACATAAATGATAGGTGTAAACGAAAAAGGAGAACACCAGTGGCATAAAAAAACTTTTTGCAGCAGTAAGAGCAGAAAATTACCCAAGCATGGGAAAAGAAACTGATATACAGATAAGTGAGGCACATAGGAATCCAAATAGCCATAACCAAAAATAAATCTATGCATGTACATATAATAAGATCCCAGAAATTCAGCATAAGAGCAGAAAATTAAAAGCTATTAGAGAAAAAAAATAAACCAGATCGTCTATAAAGGAAAGCCTATTAGACAGCAGGTTTCTCAACACAAGCCACAAAGTCAAGAGGAGTATAGAGTGAAGTATTTCAAGTCCTGAAAGAAAACAACTTCCAATAAAGATTGATGTACCTGGAAAACTATCATTTAAAATTACTAGATAAATAAAATACTTCCACAACAAAGAAAAATTGAGGAATTTCATGACCACCCAACCAATCCTACAAAGAGTACCAAAAGATATTCCAGAAAGAGACAAAAATGACCACAATTCCAAGAACAGCAACATAAAGAAACCACCAAGTAGGGCAAGCAATTAAATAGAGGGGAAAAGTAGGGAACTAACAGAACAAAGATAACCATACAAAGATAAGTCAATACATATCAGTTATAATCACTAATGTAAATGGCCTCAATTCATCAATCAAAAGAAACAGACTGGCAGAGCAGATCAATAAAAGAAAACCCAACATTATACTGTATACAAGAATTGCATCTAACTCAAAAGGAAATTTGTAGACTGAAAGTCAAATGATGGAAAACGATATTACATGAAACAGGAACCAGAAAAAAGCAGGGGTAGCTGTTCTGTTTGCATATAATGTGAACTTCCAACCAAAAATGATTAAAAGAGATAAGGAAGGTCACTACATACTTGTTAGGGGAAAATTCAAAAGGAAGTAATAAGAATCATAAATATACTGGCACCAAATATGGGGGCACCCAACACTATAAGACAAATATTAATGGAAACAAAAAATTAAATAAGCAATAACAATTATAACAGGGAAACAACACTCCTTTGTCACAAAGAGGCAGGTCAACTAGACAAAAAATCAGCAAAGAAATAACAGAACTGAATCAAACTTTTGGACAAATGGACTTAATAGTTTTGTGCAGAGTATTCTACCCAGCAACACAAGAATGCACATTTTTCTCAGCTGTACATGGGATGTTCATTAAAATAGACCATAGACTAGCCCAGAAAACATGCTTAAGTAAATGCAAAGGAATTAAAATCATCCCATGCATATTATCTGACCATTGTGCAAAGAAATTGGAAATTAATTTTTTTGTTTTGGTACCAGGGATTCAACTCATGACCTAGTGCTTGCCAGGAGGCACTTACTCCACTGAGCTAAACCCCAGCCCCATGAAATTGGAAATTAATGATAAAAGAAATTGCAAAAGATCCACAAACACATGGAAATTAAATGGCACCCTACTGAACAGCCAAGGGGTCACAGATGAAATTAAAGAAGCAATTAAACAATATATACAATCAAATGAAAATGCAAATACAACTTACAAGAACTTGGATGTAATGAAAGCAGTCCTCAGAGGGAAATTTAAAGGACTGAATTCTCACATCAGGAAACTGAAGGGGCACAGACACCTAATGCTGCACCTCAAACTTCTAGGGAAAAAAACAAGATGTCAAGCCCAAAGCCCAAACGGGGGGGGAATTATATACATCAGAACAGAAATTAACACAATTGAGACTAAGAAAACAATACAAAGAATTAATGAATCAGAGAAGATTTTTTGAAAAAATAAATAATACAGATAAACCCCTAGACAGCCATACCAAAAAAAAAAAAAAAAAAAAAAAAAAAAAAAAAAAAAAAGGAACAAAAATACTTAAATTCATGCAACAAGGAATGAAAAAGGTGAAATCACTACAGGTCCTTGGTAAATGCAAAAGATCATCAATATCTGCTTTGAAAACTTTCACTCTCATAGGTTCAATAACACAGAAGAAATGGGCAGATTCCTAGAAAAGTATGAATTACCAAAGCTGTATCAAGAAGATATAAAACTGCTGAATAAACCAATTCCAGTTAATGAAATTGAAAATGTAATTTAAAACTTACCAATAAAGAAAAGCCCAGGCCCTGATGAATTTGCGGCTGAATTCTACAAGAAATTTAGAGAAAATTTCATGCAAATACTCCTCAAACTCTTTAATCAAATTGAAAGGAACCTATTCTCTCTAATTCATTCTGGGAGGCAAATATTACCCTGATACCAAAACCAAAGAAAGATCCCCCTCAAAAAAAAAAAAAAAGAACTATGGGCCAATATCTCTAATGAACAAAGACACAAAAATCTTCAATAAAATGCTAGCAAACAGAATTCAGCAAATGATCAAGAAGATTATACACCACGATGAAGTAGGATTCATCCCAGGAATGCAGGGATGGTTTAACATGTGGAAGTCAATAAATGTAATACACCATATCAACAGAGCTAAAGACAAAAATCACATGATCATTTCAATAGATGCAGAAAAAGCTTTTGATAAAACCCAGCCATCATTCACTATAAAAACCCTACAGGAAATCAGAATAGATGATGTTTATCTCAATCTGATAAAAGCCATATATGATGTAACAACAGCCAACAACATACTAAATGGCCCAAAACTAAATGTTTTCAACCTAAACTCAGGTGCAACACAAGGATGCCCGCTATGACCACTTGTATTCAATATAGTTCTGAAAATGTTAACTTGAGCAATTAGACAAGAGAAAAAAATAAAAGGAATAAGGGTAGGAAAGGAAGAAGTTAGATTATCATTATTTGCAGATGACATGATACTTTACAGAGAAGACTCCAAAAACTCCACCAAAGATCTTCTAGATTTCATAACCAAATTCAATAGTGTAGCTTGATATAAAGTCAACACTCAAAAATCTATAGCATTCTTGTACATGAAAAACAAACTCATTGAGAGACAAAATAGGGAAACCACACCCTTCACAATAGCATCCAAAAAGGTGAAATACTTAGGAATAAATGTAACAAAGGAAATAAAAGACTTATACATGGGAAATTACATTACTCTGCAAAAAGAAATCAAAGAAAATTTCAGAAAATTAAAAGATATTCCTTGTTCATTAATAGGAATAACCAACATTGTGAATATGGCCATACTCCCAAAATTGTTATACAGATTTAATGCAACCCCAATCAAAATACCATCAGAACACCTCACAGATCTAGAAAAGACATTCCTAAAATTCAGCTGGAATCAGAAGGGACCTAGAAGAGCAAAGGAAATTCTAGGCACCAAAGTCAAGGCAGAAGGCATCACAATCCCAGACTTTAAATTATACTACAAAGCTAGTGTCATAAAATCAGTATGATACTGGAATAAAACAGACATGAATATCAATGGAACGGAGAAGATGCAGACACAACTACAAATGCACTCAGCCAGCCTATGATTGACAAAGGGGCCAAACATATTCACTGGAAGAAAGATATCATCTTTGAGAAATGGTGCTATAAAAATTAACTTTCCATATGCCAAAGACTAAAACTAGACCTGTGTCTATCACTATGCACTAAACTAAAGTCAAAATTGACTGAAGAACTAAATATTAAAACACATATTAAAAATACTGGAAGACAAGGTAGGTAGAAATCTTGAAGACATAGGGGTAGACAGAGTTCAGGAACAAAAACCAAACTACATGGGAAATGCTTCAAAGAATCAACACCTAGAATCTCATCTTATTAAAAAGATTTTGAATGTCAAGGGAAACACCTAACAGAGTGAAAAGGAAACCCAGGAATTGGCGAAAAAAATCTTAGCCAACTGTCCTTCAGACAATGGACTTCTATCTAGAACATATAGAGAATTAAAAAAAATCAGGCCCCCAAAATTCAGATACCCAACCCAAAAATGGGCATTTGAAATGAAAACACATTTCTCAGATGAAATACAAATAGCAAACAAATATATGAAGAAATATTCAACATCATTGGTCATTTCATCTCACTTCAAAAAGAATGGCTATCATCAAGAAATCAACCAATAACAAATGTTGGAGGGGCTACGGGGAACAAGAAACTCTTCTCCATTGTTAGTGGGATTGTAGACTGGTACAAGCAATGTGGAAAAATTGTGGAGATTCCTCAAAATACTAAAGTTAGAGACAGAACAATGTCCACACCAGCAAACAAGCCCAGTCTGGGGACCAGCACCATGTGTTGGTCACCACCTGACAGGAAACAGCTATACCTAAGCCTCTCCCTGTGAGTCAGCAGCATTCACAAACAGTGGGGATAGAGAACAATGGCCACACCAACAAAAAAGCCCAGTCTGGGAACCAGCACCATGCACAGGCTGCTAGAAGACTGGGAACACCTAGACACAAGTCTCTCCCCATGAATCAGTGCCATTTGCAGACTGGAAGGAGAGAGAACAATGGCTGCACCAGCAAACAAGCCCAGCCTGGGAACCAGTACCACACATGGATTGCCACCAGACTGGGAACAGCCTCCAGTCCCTTATGGTGCACAGACTGGCAAACGAGAAGTACCAACACCCAACACCCCCCACCCCCATAAGCAACCAGCTTATCTGGAGAAGCACAGGCTGTGGTGATAACTATCAAAGTGAAATGCAATTGGATGCCTGTGGTGCTCTGGTGTTTCACTAACATTTCAGGTCTAGGGCCATTGGTCTGATCATAGGTTCAGAGGATTTTGGTATGCAGTGTGACATCTAGGGGGGATCTCCTTCTGAGGGTTGCAGCTATTGTTGGTTCCCAATGGTCTTCTTTTGATGTCCTATATCACTTCCATTGTTCTGTTGGGTTGAGTTTTATGCTCTTTAGTATTGTTTGATTATGTTAAATCCGATGGCAGGAGAAGCTATTTCATAGATAGCAAGATACATTATGGTAGTAATTTTGGATTTACTATTGGCTTGTTTTGAAGTTCTTTATTGCATTCATTGTTTTGTTTTTACTGTTTCTATTCTATTCTGTTCTGTTTGATTTTTACTATGTCCGAAGTTATCTGCAGCTATTTTGAAGACCTCAAAAGCCATTATGATAACTGTTGTTGATTTCATAATGTTTTGAAGTCCTGTATCTCTTACACTGGTTTGTTTTGATTGGTTTTATTCTGTTTTATTCTCTTTAAAATAAATAAATAAATAAATAAATAAATAAAATCTGGAATACAAGAATGTCTACTATCACCACTACTGTTCAATATAGTTCTCAAAACATTAATTAGAACAATCAGGCCAGAGAAGCAAAGAGTATAGGAAAGGAAGAACTAAAGTTATCACTGGTTGCAGAAGATATAATCTACATAGAAAATACAAAAGATGCCACCAAAATACTCCTAGAATTGATAACCAAATTCAGTAGTACATGTATCAGGGTACAAAGCCAACACAGAAAAATGAGTAGTGTTCCAGTATGCCAATAGTAAACTCACAGGAAAAGAAATTAATGAAACAATACCTTTCACAACAGTCTCAAGAAAATGTAAATGCCTGGCAATTAGCCTAACTAAAGAAGTGAAAAACCTCTACAACAAAAGCTACAGTATTGATTTGAGGCTATAGCTCAGCAGCAGTGTCTGCCTTACTAACAAAATCTTTAGTACTCTTAAGAGGAGATCAAAGAGGACATTAGAAAATGGAAAGATAGACCTGGGAACCCTCAGTGAGGACACCAGGGGCTGGGAGGCAGTACCCAGAGACCTAAAGTCATGCGGGGACCCTGGGTGAGGCCCACAGGGACCAGGAAGCTGCCCCCAGATGCTCACCCACACCTGGGAAAAAAGGCCTTCAGGGACCAGGAAGCAGCACCCAGAGACCTGTGGCCATTTGGGGACCCTCAGTGAGGCACACGGGGTCTAGGAAGCTGCACACAGAAACCCACCCGCACCTGAAACCCTTCAGTGAGGTCTGTGGGACTGAGGAAGCTGTGCCTAGACACCCACAACCATCTGGGAACACTTGGTGAGCCCTGTGGGGACTGGGAAACATGCCCAGAGACCCACTGTCATCAGCAAAGCCCAGTAAGCCAGTTGTGGCATGGACCACCACAGTGGGAAGCAACTAGGACTTGGCATCCAGCTAAACAGGAGGAATACTGGAAAATGCCAAAATGAAGGTACCAAATGCAGTCTCAAACCTCCAGTCCATCCAGAACAAGTCCAGGAGACTTAGAAAAGGAAGAATTTGGAAATCACACACCTGAAACTTCTGAAATGACAACAACAGAAGTAAAGAAACAACTCTATGAGGATGTAAATGAAATATGATCAGAAATAATGTCTTAGGTAGAAAAAGAAATGACAAGCATAATAAAAGAATTGGTGAGTATATTCAAAGAAGATATAGAATAAAAAATAGAGGCAAAGAAAAACTACAACTAGACCATGCCTATCACCATGAAATAAACTAAAGTCAAAATAGATTAAATGCTGGGGATTTATCTCAGCAGTCTAAGCACCTGCCTGGCAGATGTGAGGTTGTGAGTTCTATCCCCAGTACAAAAAACCAAACCAAACCAAACCAAACAAACAAACAAACAAAAACAAATAGATCAAATACCTAAATAATAAAACAAAAACACTAAATCTGCTGGAAAACAAAGTAAGTAGAAGTCTTGATGACATAGGGGTAGGAAGAGAATTCATGAACAAATATCAAACTGTATGGGAGATACTTCCCAGAATCAACAACTGGGATCTCATCTTATTAAAAAGTTTTTGCATGTCAAAAGAAATCTTCAAGTGAAAAGAAAGCCCATGAATTGGGAAAAAATCTTAGTCAACCAGCCCCCAGACAAAGGACTTCTATCTAGAACATATAAAGAATTTAAAAAATCAGGCCCCTAAAATTCAAGGACCCAATTCAAATATGGGCATCTGAGATGAATACACACATACATCTCAGATGAAGAATAATAAATGGTAAATAAATACATGAAAAAATGCTCATCATCATTGGTCATTAGAGAAATGCCAATTAAAACAACACTGAGATTCCATCTCACTCCAGAAAGAATAGCTAAGATCAAGAAAACCACCAATAACAAATGCTGATGAGGGAAAAGGAACCCTTCTGCACTGTTGGTGGGAGTATAGACTGGTGCAACCACTGTGGAAATCAGCCTGGAGGTTCCTCAAAAGGCTGGGATTGGAGGTTCCATTTGACCCAGCTATCCCGCTTCTGGGCATATTCCCAGAAGAACTGAAAACATCATACCACAGTGATATATGTGCACCCATGTTTATAGCAGAACAACTTGTAATAGCCAAATCTTGGAAACAACCCAAATGCCCATCAACTGAGAAATGGATAAAAAAAGATGTGGTATTTTTATACAATAGAGTACTACTCAGTTATAAAGAAGGATCACATTGAGGCTTTTATAGCTAAATGGATGTGACTTGAGACCATACTCATCAGTGAAATAAATCAAACTCACATGTGTAAATACCATATTGTCTCCCTTGTGTAAGAAATTGAAAGAGTAAATAAGACACGAAATCTTTAATAAATATTGTGAAAGGGTAAGAAATTGCTAAAAGGGGAAAAATAACTCAGGAAAAAGGAAAAAAGAAAGAAAGGAAAAGAAAAAGATATACATTTATATATATATACATATATATATATATATATATATATATATATATATATATATACTTAAGATAGCTAAGATGTTTGTACTACTAACTGTTAGTTCTTGGAACAAAATGGTTAACATTCATAGGATTAGGTCAATTTTACTGTCTATATCTGGTAATCTGAACAACTCTTTTGTTGATAACTGCAAAATAACAATCTTTGTTATGTTTCTACTACTTTGCTTTGAAAGCCTATATTGTTATTCTTTGGAATTTTTGTTATTGTTATTTATTTGTCTCTTTTGTTTCTTTCTTTTTTTGTTTTGTTTTTTCCTCTAATACAGAAAGGATAGATGTGAATGTATAGGGTTATACATGCCTAGAATATCTCCTAAAGAGTTTATAAGAATCAATTTTATTATGTGTGATGATATGAACAGATATTTTGAAGAAAATGAGACTTTGTGGTAGCCATTGTTGATTTCCTATCACTTTGTTTTGAAGTCTATAATGCTTTTATTCTTTATTTTGATTGGTTCTAGTCTGTTTTCTATAATTTGATTTCAGCATGTGTGAGGGTATGGACAGCTATTTTGAAGAGAACAAGAGACATTACAAACACCATTGTTGATTTCCTATTTTCTGGTTTTGGAGACCCGTAATGCTTTCATTCTTTTGTTTTGATTTGTTTTACACTATTTTGTTTTGTTTGGATTTATTGTGTGTAAAGGTATGGAAAACTATTTCGAAGAAAACAAGAGACATTATGGTAGCAACTGTTGTTTTCCTGGTGTCTTGTTTTGAAGCCCTGTGTTGTTTGCATTGTTCTGTTCTGATCTGCTTTGTTCTATTTTGTTTTGCTTTGTTTTATTCTCTTTAAAATACAAAAATAGAGGCATATAGGAAAATGATGGAAACATTGAATAAACTGTATAGGAAATAATTAGAGTGCGTTAAACATATTCAAAGAGATATACAGAAAATCAAAAATTCCATTAAAAACTGGCAAATCTGCATGAACAAAAATGAAGATAGACTCTCTCTGTGAATGGAGCTCACTCACAGGGAGAGGCTGGGGTCCTGCTCTTCCAGTCCAGTGGCAGCCTGCACATGGTGCTGGTTCCCAGACTGGGCTTGCTTGCTGGTGTGGACTTGTTTTCTCTACCCATGGTCCATGAATGGCCCTGACTCATGGAGAGAGACTGGGATTTGGCTGTTCCAGTCTGGCAGCAGCCTGCACATGGCATTGGTTTCCAGACTCTGTATTCCTAATTTAGAGGGATAACTTTCAGTTTCTCCTATTTAATATGGTATCAATCATTGTTTTCTCATAAATGGCTTTTATCATATTCAGACAATACCTTCTATATCTATTTTCTTCAGGAAACATTATCATGAAAGGATGCTGGATTTTGTCAAAGATTTTTTCTATGTCTATTGCAATGATCATCTGACTTTTGTCCTTGCTTCTGTTTATGTGGTACATTACATTCATTGATTTGCCTGTGCTGACCCATTCTTGCATTTCTGAGATGAATCTTACTTGGTCATGATGTATGAACTATTTGATGATTTATTGCATCTAGTTTGTCAGTACCTTTCTGAGATTTTTGTGTCAATGTTCACTGAAGAGATTGGCCTACAGTTCTCTTTTTTCATGGGTTCTTTCCTCAATTTGAAATCAGGGTAATGCTAGTTGCCAGGATATTGGTGATACATTTTCACTAATGTTCTGGTAGAATTTGGTAGAAAATCCATCAGGGTCTGGATTTCTCTAAGTTGGTAGTTTTTTTTTTTTTTGTAACTTCTTTAATCTCATTACCTTGTATTGGATTATTCAGGGCTTTTACATCTTCATGATTCACCTTTGTAGTTCACATGTATCTGTGAGTCTATCCATTTCTTTTGAATTCCCCATTTTATTAGAATACAGCTTCCCAAGAAAATTACTAATAATCTGTATTTTAGCAGAGTTCATTGTGATGGTAGCTATTTCTTTTCTAATTGCATTTATGTAGGGCTTTTCTTTTTGGGGGGGGATGATATTGACTAAAGACTTGTCTAATTTTTATTCATTTGAAGAACCTGTTTTTGATTCATTGATGTTTTATTGACTTTGTAAGTCTCAATTTACGATTTTTATAATTCCCTTCCTTGTAGTAGCTTTGAGTTTGGATTGTTGTTGTTTTTCTAGGACCTTGAGGTTTATTATTAAGATTTTTCTTTGGGCTAGCTCTGTTTTTCAGACATGGACATTCACAGCTTAAAGTGTTTTTCTTAGCACTGCCTTTATTGTGTTCCATAAACTCTGTTATGCTGTACTGGTATTATTACTTGATAGTTAGAACTGTCTAATTTCTCTGTTGATTTCTTCTGTGACCCATTGATTTCTCAAGATGCTGTTGTTTAATTTCTATGTGTTTGTTCTAGTTTTATTGCACTATAATAATATGCATGTGTTGCGGAGAAGATGTGTCTTCTGTTTTTGTTGGGTAGAACATTCTGTAGTCTACTAAGTCCATTTGGTTTGGTTCACGTCTGATCTTTAGCTTTTTTTTTCCTTTCCTAATTCGTCTATCTATTAGTTATACCAGGATATTGAGATCCCCATTATAATTGTGTTGGTGTTTATCTAATTTTTTGTGTATAGTAGTATTTGATTTATGAAGTTGGATGCAGTAGTGTTTGGTGTATATATGTTTATAATTCTTCTTGCCTCCTGTTAAGTTATTCCCTTAGCAATGTGTTGTGATCCTCTTTGCCTTTTCTGATCAATTTTAGCTTGAAATCCAATTTGTTTAAAATTAGCATAATTTCCTGCTTTTTTCTCATTTCCATTGCATAGAATATTGTTTTCCATTTTTTATATTTTTTAAATCTGTGTATTTCTTTTTAGATGAAATGTGTTTCTTTCATACTGCATAACACTGGGATTTTTGATCCATTTTACCAAACTGTATTTTCGATTGGAGAATCATGACTAATCACATTGAGTTATTATTGAATGGTGTTGATTTATTCCTGTCATTGTATTATTTTCATGTTGCTTATTTCCTTTTATGCTTCCATTTTCTGCTTAACTGCTCACCTGTCTGGTGTATTCATTCTACTAGATTTTTTGGCATTTGTTGGCTTTGTTGTCTCTTTCTAGGATCACCTTGATAATTTTTAGTAGTGCTGGTAGTTTGGTCACGAATTTCTTGAGGTTGTCTTTGTCATAGTAATACCATTTTTACCCATCAATCTTTTTTCTCCATCAATTTTGAAAGAATATATGTAAGTCAGCATTAAAAGTTGTTATATTTTAGGGTTTGAAACTCCACTTAAAGCTTTCTTAGCCTTTAAGATTTGTATTGAGAAGTCTGCTAGAGTTCTAATGGGGTTACCTTTACAAGAGATTCTTGCTTTTTTTTTTCTAACAGCTTTTAAGATTCTGTCCCTGTGTGACTTCTGGTATTGTGATTATGGTATGACATGGAGAGGTTCTCTCTTGATCATGGCTATTTTGGCATCTATTTACCTCACTTAGCTGTGATCTGATCACTTCTGTTAATATGGGAGGGTGGATGTAGTATAATTGGCTTACCACATAGTTCTCCAGATGGACAGCATTATTGCCTTTTTTTGACAGCATTATTGTTAATGTTACAAAGTTAATCTAGGTATTGGCATACAGAGGAAAACCTATTAATAGCAACAGGTAGGGAACCCTAGAAATATCAAGTAAATCATCAACAGTAATATCATCCAAGTCAAACTGTTTATTGACATATTATAAGAACCAATAATGTATCATCCTTAATATTAGAAGTCTACAATTATACTATTAACTATACTATACTATTATACTATTGACTGTAATACAAATCAAATATTTACATACAGCAATAATCTACTAAATGTGGCAACTATACCTCTACCAATGATAGAAAATAATTCAGCAGTAGTAACATAAAGTAAACTACCTAAAGATTAAAAAAAACTTAATGGGTATTCTACTAAAGATTTATGGGGTTGGGAATGAGATGAGAAGGAGTAAAGTGAGACATAGGACCTTGTTATGCAGTAGAAGGATAATTATAGAATTAGATAAAATCAACAAAAATTGAGAGATAGAATATAAAAAATAGGTTAAAATAATATGGAGAATAAGTAATGAAAAGTTAAAAGGACTAATGGAGAAAGAGAAGAAAAAACAAGTAAGAAAAAGAAGAATAGAAAAAAAACCAAGAAAAGAAAATGAATCTAAAAACACAGAAAAAAGATCTTTTTCTCAGTATTTTTAAGTAAGTGTTTTCATTTTAGGATTTACAGTTTTGGAGTCTAGCAAGTCATGGTTTTCTCTGCCTAGCCTTAGCTTCTATAGGTTTGTAAGGTAGCCCCTCATTCCTGATATCCTTCTGTTTACTTCTGGCTGTGGAAATGTCCAGAAAAATAAGTGTCCTTGCTCAAATTGGTAGCTAGTGAGGGCATTTAGACCTCAGATCTTTTCTGCATATAGGCAGCAAGACAAGATTTTAGGTACTTAATGCTGCCAACACATTCCTACCCAGATTTTACTGAAAATATGCATAGGGAGAGAGAAAGAGAGAGAGAGAGAGAGAGAGAGAGAGAGAGAGAGAGATCGAAGAGGATTCCTAAATTTATGCTTTGAGATGGATAAGGGTATCACTAAGATTCAGAAGATAACTGGAATTTTGAGAGGTTATTGATAGGGTAATCAAGAGTTCAGTTTGGAATATATTAAGAGTTGTAAGATATTTAATGGATGTGTCAAATAGGCAATTAGGCATATAAACTCTGAAGAGAATTTTGTGCTAGTGGTATGATTTGAATATCATTTGCCCACTCCAAAATTCATGTTGAAATTTGGCTCCCAAAGTAACAGTGTTGAGGGATGTCACTTTAAGAGGGGGTGGAAAAATACATTCCCTGTAGGACTGCATTGGTTCTTCCAAAACTGAATTAGTTGCCATGAGAATGGGTTGTTACAGAGCAAGATTGTCCTTTGTGTTTTGCCTCTTTTGCACATGTCTATTTTTATGAGCCATCTCATGTCATTCAAGTAAATTATCTTTTTACTTAGGTTAGATATAATCTATTTCAATAATTGTCCAACAAATATTTATTGAATATTTGGTATTTTTCAGTCACTATTCCAAAAGCTCAAGACATATTAATGAACAAAAAAGAACAAAAAATGCCTTTCCTTTAAAGAGCTTACATTGTAGTGTGTGAAAAACACAAACTCAAGAAACTAAATCAATCAGTCATGTATATATGCTACAAGGTGATACATGCAATTGTTAACAGGCAGCTGAGTTAGTTAGATATATAGACAGTCAGACAGAACTGGGCCCTCAAAGGAGCCAGTGCAGAAGACTAGATACCTTGCAACATTGGAGAAGAAAGACATCTCTGCTGTGGGCCAGATCTTAAGACAAAAGGCAAAACAAATGCAACCACACCCTAAGTATAATCATCAGGGATTGATATTCTAAATAGGTATGGATCACCTTGAGGAAGTGAGGAGTCACCATCCCAACCCCTTACAGGAAGAATCACTGCTCCGTAAGAATGTACACTTGTTACGTGATTCACTTCCCCATTTGTCCCTGATTTGGTCAATTTTACCTGAACAATTAATCTTATTGGTTGACCATAGTTCTGTCCCACCTCATGCCCACCTGCCTTGCCAGTTCCCATGATTTCCACATCTTGGATTCATCTCACCTTGTAGTTTTGCTCTATAAAAATCCCTGGAAAAGGCAGAATCCTTGGCAACCCACTCTGGACCCTTTCTGTCTCTCTCAGACAGAATTTTTCTTTATCTCTATAAATGTATCCTGCTCTTAACCTCTGTTGTTCCTAAAATTCATTCTTCAATTTTAGAGAACACAAACTTGCACCAGATATCTAGTAGGTTGGGAGTTTTATTCCCCTATATCGCAATGACATATACAGAGCAGGTTATGGGGGATTGGAAGTTCTAGGTAAAAGGTAAATTGCAATTTAAACAAGGTGTTTGGTACCTTACTAAGGAAATGATATTTGAGTAAAGATTTAAAAGGAGGGAAGCAAGGCAACAATGTAGTTTTCTGGCGGTAGAGGCTTCCAGGCAGAGGGAACAGTCTGTGCAAAAGACTTAAGGCAAAAGCATGCCTAATGTGTTTGAGAAATAGCAAAGAGACTAATGTGGCTGGAGCAGAGTGAACGGGGAAACAAAACAGGAAAGGAACAAGCTCGTGTAGGCATTTAAAAATCACTGTAAGTCATTTGGCTTTTCCTTTCAATGAAAAGGAAATCTGCTAGAGGGTTTTCACAGAAGAAATGTGCAATTGACTGATTTACATGTTAAATTGAATTGATTTGCATGTTAAAATGATCACTCTCGCTGCAATGTTGAGAATATGCTATTGCTTACTTTTGTTGCTTATGGCCAAAGAAACCTAGCTAATATGCAGAGGATATAAAAAGAATAAACAAAGGCATAGAAGCCAGAAATATCAAACTATGTTGGGGAACACTATGTCTGGGAAAGTGGCAGGGGTTAGAGGATGAATTTTATATCCCATGTTAGGGAACTTAGCCTTTACAGGCAATTGAGAGACATAAAAGGTTTGGGAATAAAATGGTCTAATTTGCATCTTTAAATGGATGCTACTTCAGTGGATGAACTGAAGTGAGAGAGCAGAGCCCAGAGACAAGTCATCTTAGGTTCCCTCATTTACTATTTAGGGTGCTGCCCCTAAAGCTAATCTTTCCATGTGTCTGAACTCTATCTCAGCATTCGTTTCAGTCTATTCTTCTTGGGTCTTGCTGTGTGGAAATGGAGAGCAGCTGATCCTGTTCAGCTGTGTAACCAGCCTTCAGCCCCTTGAGCACTCTGGGATGTAGGAGGAACCTTCTGAAAGGCAGTAAAAAGAGATTTCAACCTCCCTTGTCTTTTTAATGACCTAGTTTGGGCCTTGTAATTGGATCATCAAGAATTGTTTTGTTTTGAATTTCATGAGTGAAACAATCACTGACCTTGGAAATTTCTGCTGATCCCATGCAGTCTAGAGGCTCTCATCATTCTAAAGTGTGTGTCAATCATAGGGATGGGGGATTTAGCTCAGTGACATAAGCATTAGGCTGGCAAGTGCGAAATTGTGAGTTTGATCCCCAGTACCAGAAAAAAAAATTACCTCACATATTTGGCTGCATGAGAATTTTCATGTTCTGTTCAAATCAAATTCCTGTGGGGTTATGGGAAGTTCATTCTCAGTGTTAGGATCCCTCCTCCTCTCTATGGTCTCATAAGAATCTAGGAAGTTTTTGTGGTTTATAATACACTTGAAAACATTCCATCATGCTCAAAAGTCACAGAATCATTTTCCAGGCTGAGTATTGTGCCTAAGCATGCTTATATCTAGGGTCCAGCCTCCCAAAGTGTCTCATGTTACCATTCTCCTATAAGGGCTCAATCAGTGATCAGCGTTGTATTGTTTTTGCCTAGGAGAACTGCTCTCTGTCTTGTTATTTTTATGTATCTTTACAAATGTCACTCACCGCACTTCCCACTTTCCCTAACGAAATCCTTTCCCACTCCAAAGCACTCAGAATTTAGTATTATAAAAATCATAAAAGGTAATTTCTTTGCAGGTAATTTCTCTTTTGCCCAGGAATACAAACTTCTTTTGATACAACAGATCAGACAGGAAATTGATATTTTTTTAGAGAGTACACAGATTATCAATGATCCTTTAAGTCATTTATTCACTTTTGTTTTTTAATAGAATCCTTACATTTAAACTGGACACATGACTGCACAAAATGAAGACTGCATTTTCTAGCCTGATTTTCAGGTGATTATATGTTTATGTTTACAATCCTGCCATTCTACCAATACATTATGTGTCACAGCAATTCGGGTAACCATATGACCATCTTTTAAAAGAAAATGGTATGCCTATCCTCTTATACCCTCCTTATGGGTGAAATTCAGGAAAAAAGATGGGAACTGGAACCATAGCACAAATACTGAAGCATTTTTAGGGATGATATAATAATTATTTAAAAAACAGTCTAGTGAAAACATACACAGAACAATGGAGCAAAATAAAAAACTAGAAATAAGCCCTGTATTCACACCAACTGATTCTTGACAAAGGCACCAAAAACATGCACTGGAAGAAAGATAATCTCTAAGAAATGGCGTTAAAGAAAGCCAGATACCTACATGCAAAATATTGAAATTTAAACCCTATGTATCACTCTGCAGAAAAAACCAGCTTAGAATCAAAGACCTAAATGTAAGAACTAAAATTCTAAAATTGCTAGAAGCAAACATAGGGGAAACATTTTAAGACATTGGTATAAGCAATGATTTTCTGGATATGAGCCCCCCTAAAACAGAGGAGATGGAAGCAAAAACTGACAGATGAGATTGCATGAAACTAAAGAGACATTTGCAGCAAAGGGAAAATGGTGGTGATGTAGTCTACAGATCGGGAGAAAATGTTTTCCAACTACTCATTTGACATATCCAGAATACATAGGAACTGGAAAAACTTTAAAAAGTAAATCAATTAAAAATGATCCTGGCTGGGGGTTTAGCTAAGGGGCACAAGCACCTGTCTGGCAAGCACAAGGTCATGAGTTCGATCCCCAGTACCAAAAATAAATAAAAAAATAAAAACAGGCCAATGCTCAAATAGACACTTATGAAAAGAACAAATGGCAAACAAATATTATATTTGAAAAAGTTCAACATCATCATCAGCAAAATGCAAATCAAAATTACAATGAGATATCATCTCAACCCAGTTAGAATGGCTACTACAAAAAAATGCTAGTAACAATGTGGGGAAAAACTCTTATACATTGTTGATAGGAAACTACATTAGTACAGTCATTACAGAGAGCAGTATGAATGTTCCTCAAAGAGTTAAAAATAGACCTTTCTCCCCTTTGCCCAAGATAAGGTAGCTGAGTGTGTTTGGAGTTGTTTCTGCATCTTCTAATCTGATCCACTGAATCTCAGGTGTATTTTTCTGACAATACCTTGCTTTTTATTTTTAGTTTTTGTAATTTTTATTTTAAAGAGAATAAAACCAATCAAAACAAAACAGCATAAGTTATACAGCAATTCAAAGCAAGATAATAGGAAATCAACAATGTTTACCATAATGCCTCTTGTTGTCTTCAAAATAGCTGCCCATAACTTCAGACATAGTAAAAATCAAACAAAACAGAACAGAATAGAGTTAATAAAAACAAAACAAGGAGCTCAATAAAAGACTTCAAAACAAGATAATAGTAAATCCAAAATGGCTACCACAGGGTCGGGAATTTAACTCAGTGGCATAATCACCTGCCTGGCAGGCATGAGGTTGTGAGTTCAATCCCCAGTACAGACAACAACAACAACAACAACCAAATGGCTACTATAATATGTCTTGTTATCTTTGAAATAACTGTCCATGCCATCAGATAAAATAAAATCAAGACAAAACAGAATAAAATCCAATCAAACATAACAATGAAAATGATACAGGACTTCAAAACAAGATAATAGAGAATCAACAATGGCTACTACATTCAGAAGGAGATCCTCCATAGATGCTAAATTGCATATTGTTATCCTCTGAATAGATGATCAACTATCAGCTTTAGGCCTGCAAAGTCAGTGAAACACTAAACAGTACAAGCATTAAGTTGTATTTTAACTCAATAGCTGTCATCCCAGCCTGTGTTTCTCCAGATCAGCTGATCACTTACAGGGAGAGGGGACCTTGGCTATTCTTGTTTCCATACCTGCATGCTAGAAAAAGGTGGTGTCTGGATCTCCTCACAGTTGCCTGCACATAGAGCTGACTCACAGGGAGGGCTTGGCTTCTTGTTGGCTTCTTGTTCTCCTCCCCCATAGTCTGCATACCATGCTGTTTTTGTCACAGTAGCTATGTAGTATAACTTCAAATCAGGGATTGTGATCATAAAATCTAGCTACCCCATTTCTGGATACATATCCACAAGAAAGAAAATCAGCATATCAAAGAGACTCCTGCATACCTATGTTTATTGCAGCACTATTCAGAATAACTTAGATGTAGAACAAACTTAGATGCCCATCAATACATAAGCGGATAAAGAAAATGTGTTATTATTCAATCCTACAGAAAAATGAAATCATATTATTTGCAGAAAAATGGACAGAGATGGAGGATATCATATTAAATGGAAGGATTTAGACACAGCAAGACAAGTATTACAATGTTGTCTATCATAGGTAGAAACTAAAAAATTAAACTTGAATGTAGAATTGTGATTAATAGAGATTTGGAGGAATATATGGAAGGTTAGATAAAGGTAGGTTGGATTTGATGTACTGAACTATCACACTGAATCTCACTGTTATATACAATTAATACATGCTAACTGTGAGGAACAGGACATCACAATCCCTGATTTGAAATTATATTATAAAACTACTATGATAAAAACAGCATGGTACTGGCAGAAAAACAGATCTGAGATTCAGTGGAACAGGTTAGAAGATGCAGAAAGAACTCCAAACACATGCAGCTACCTTATCTTGGGCTAAGGGGTTCAACATCTTCACTGTAAGAAAGTTAGCCTATTTAATAAATGGTGCCAGAAAAACTAGCTCTCCACATGCCAATGACTAAAACTGGACCCATGTCTATCACCATGCACTAAAAAAATTGAAATGGATCAAAGATGCAGATATTAAAACAGAAATACTAAATGTGCTGAAAGAGAGAAAAGGTATAGGCAAAGATTTCATTAACAAAACCTGGATTATACAGGAGATAATACAAAGAATCAAGCACTGGGATCTCATCCTATTAAAAATTTTTTTCACAACAAAGCAAATTACCAATAGAATGCAAAGACAACCCACAGAGTGGGAAAAAATTTAGCCAGTTGTTCCACAGACAAAGGACTAATATCTAGAACACATAAAGAATTAAGAAAAATCAGACCCCCCCAATTTAAAGATCCCATCCAAAAATGAGCATTTGAGATGAATACACACTTTTCATTTGAAGAAGTACAAATGACAGATATATGTATGAAAAAAAAGTTCAACATCACTGGTCATTAAAGAGATGCAAATTAAAACAATGCTCATATTCCATGTCACTCCACAAACGATGTTTGCCATCAAAAAGTCAACCAATAGGCCCGGGGATTTAGCTCAGCAGCACAAGTGCCTGCCTGGTAAGTACAAGGTCCTGAGTTTGATTCTCAGTACTAAAAAAAAAAAAAGTCATCCAATAACAAATACTGGAAGGGATATGTGGAAAAAGGAACTCCTCACTGTTGGGAGTATAGACTGGTGTAACTGTGGAAATCAGTGTGGAGATTCCTAAGAAAACTAGGATTAGAGTTCCCATTTGACCCAGTTATTCTTTTTCTGGGTATCTACTCAGAAGAATTAAAAACATCATACTACAGCAATATATGCACACCCATGTTTATAGCAGCACAGTTTGTGATAGCTAAATCTTGGAAGCAAGCCAAATATCCATCAACCAACAAATAAATAAAAAAGATGTGGTTTTTAAAAAATATAGTGGAGTACTACATGGCCATAAACAAGGATAAACGAGATATTTCTAGGTAAATGGATACACTTTGAGACAATATTCTTAAGTGAAATAAATTTGACACATATGTGTAAATATCATATTGTCTCACTGTATAAGAAACTGAAAGAATAAATAAGGTACAAAATATACAATACATATTGTGAAATAGGAAGAAATTGTTCAAAAGGAAAGAGGAACTAGGGAAGAGGGAACTAGGGAAAAGAAGGAAGGGAAAAGGAAGAAATGATAAAAGAAGGATAAAATTGAAATAAAGCTTTGTAAATAAGGAAGGGAAGAGGGATTGAAGGGAGTGGAGAGGATTGGAAAAAAAGATGCATCAAGATATATCATATACAAGTACAAACTCGCTATGATGAATATGATCATTATATATATCTAAATTGTACCAATGTACTTAATAAAAAATACATGTTAGTAAAAATTAAACATAAAAGATAAAAAGAGCTATAAAAGTCTATCATTCACGTGCTCAGTGCTATCAATTTTCCAGACTATCCTTTGAACTAGTATGTGAAAAATGATCTTTTGAATCCATTGCATTTTGGGAGTCTCAATTACGTTGATCCTATTATGTATTCTAATGGATACAGAATTTGATACAAGACTTAAGGAACTGCTATGGAATTTAATATATGAATTGTGTACAGAAAGAATACAAATAGCTCAGACTAGAAATGGGATAATCCTAGCTATGACACAGTAAAACATTTATTAAAAATATTGCTAGTAATATCTTGGAAGGCAGACCATGGACTAATGTAGCTCCTAATTGTAATGGTACTGGTTGAAAAACATTTATATTAGTATGTATTAGCTGGTTATAAATTATAACTTTAAAGAGTCAGACTCATCAAGAGTTCTTAAGATCTCCAAGCATTTTTCAAGTTTTTCCTCTTAAGAACTTTCAGTAAGACCAGGACAGTCAGCTTAGCCTAGCTGTAAATCCGATGTACATATAACATTATATGGTGTTTCTATAATATTGTGATGATTTGGTATAGATGTGACATTGTGAAATAATCACCCAATCAAGTATGCAGTGAAAGTAGTTAAGATCCACTTTCTGAGATAATTTCAGATATTTAATACATTATTAATAACTATAGCAACCATGCTGTACATCAGGGATCCAGAAGTTGCTTATCTTAATAACTGCAAATTTGTAACATCTGACTAACTTCCTCTCATTTTCCATATCCTAGGCCTCTGGCAACCATACCTCAATTCTATTTCTATGCAATCAAATGATGTTTTGTATTCTACATATAAATGAAGGTTCTATATCTGTGAATTCAAACAACCATGAATAGCAAATATTTGGAAAAACTTGCAGTTTAACTAAATGTGTACCTAGTTTTTTGGCCCTTATCCCCTAAACAATATAGTATAATAACTTTTAAAAGTACATTATGTCTTCAAGTAATATAGAGATGATCCAAAGTTCAAAGGAAGATTTACACAGTATGTATGCAAATGTTATACCATTTTGAGCATCTTTAGATTTTATCTGTGGGGGTTCTGGAATAAAATGCACCATGGTACTAAACAAAAACTACGTGTTTTTCTTTGACCATCTTATTTTACATAGAAAGTTTCAAGTTTCATCTATGTTGTGGCAAGTAGCAGGATTATCTTCTTTCTTGATTGAATAATACTCCATTGTGATTTCTTTATATAAATGTCCACCGACAAGCATTTGAGTTGTCCATTTCTTGGCTATGATGAATAATGCTGCAGTGAACATGGAACTGCAGATATCTTTATGAGATATTTTTTTCCCTTGGATATATACCCTGAAGTGTAATTGCTGGATGAGATGGTAGTTGTATTTTAAATTTTTTGAGAAACTTCTGTTCATCGTAGAGACTGTCACAATTTATATTTCTATCACCAGTGCATAATGGATCCCTTTTATCTATATCTCTCCAATACTTGTTATCTCTTGTCTTTCTGATGATAGTCATCCTAATGGGTATAGCATGATACTGTATCATGTGGTTTACCTAATTATTGAAGTTCACCATCAATTTATGTACCTAGTGTCCATTGTATACCTTCTTTGCAGAAATATCTGTTTAGGTCCTTTCCCCATTTCTTAGATTATTGTTTTTATTGCTATTTTGGTGTATGCATTCCTTCTTCATTTTACATATTAACCCTTTAGCAGATATTTGATTTGCAAATATTTTCTCCAATTCCATATATTGACTTTTTTTTTCAGTACCAGGGATGAAACTCACAACCTCACGCCTGCCAGGCAGGCACTTAGGCCACTGAGCTAAATCCCTGGCCTTATTTTTTGAGACAGGGTGTCACTATGCAGTTCAGGCTGGCCTTGAACTCACTTTGTAGCCCAGGCTGATCTCAAACTCACGGCGATCCTCCTGCCTCAGCCTCCCGAGTGCTGGGATTACAGTCGTGCGCCACCACACCCGGCTCATATATTGACTTTTTGTTTTATTGTTTCCTTGGTTGTGCAGAGTTTTAGTTTGATATAACCCATTTATTTTTGCTCTTATTTATTGTGTTTTTGGTATATAAAAGAAAATCATTTCCAAAACCAGTAGCAAAGAGTTTTGTCGCATGTTTTTGTATAAGAATTTTATGATTTTGTGACTTACGCTTACATTTTCAATTCATTTATGCTTTGTTTTTCTGAATAGTGTAAGATAAATTCTATTTTCATTCTTCTGCATGTGGATATTGTTTCTCTAACAATATGGAACAGACTCCTTTTGTCACTGTGTTTTATTGGTACTAAATACAAAATTAAATATAAATTGATATATAAAATATAAATTAATATAAAATTAAATGTAAATTAATATAAAATCAAATATAAATTGACTGTAGATATGTAGGGTTTGTTTCTAATGTCTTGATTATGTTCCACTGGTGTATGTATCTGATTTTTGTTCCATTATCATAGTATTTTGTTTACCATAACTTTATAATTTACAATCCATGTTATCACTTAATGGCAGGGATAGATTTTTTTCAAGACAGGGTCTTGCTATGCAGTTCAGGCTAGTTTTGAACTCATTATGTAACCCATGTTGAACTCAAACATACAGTGGTCCTGCCTCACCCTCCCAAGTGCTGAGATTATTGGCATGTGCCACCACGTCCAGCGATTGGTGGGGAAATATTTTAAGAAATGTGCTGTTAGATGATTTCTTCAGTTGTGAACAAGATCGACAGCACTTACATAAGCCAAGAGGGTTACAACATCACTAGGTTGATATAATATTATGGGCGCATCATTGTATATGTGCTCTGTCATTGACCAAATTATTGCTGGATATTACATGACTGTAGTTTGAAATCAGGAAATCTGATACCTTCATGTTTTCTTCCTTCTTTCTCAATAATACATTGGTTATTCAAAACCTTTTGTGGTTCCACATGAATTTTAATATTTTGTATTCTATGAAATCTATTATTGAAATTTCTACAGGAATTGTATTGAATCTATATATTATTCTGGGTAGTATGAAGATTTTAACAATAGTAATTTTTCCAATCCAGAACCATGCTATACCTTTTCACTTCTTTCTGTTTTCTTTCTTTTTATTTAAGAGAAAAAAAGACGCATATAAGAAAGACAAAAAGCAAAAGAGACAAACAAATGACTAGAGTAAATGCACAACAGTAACAATACAGGTTTACAAAACAGGATGATAGAAACTTGACAATGGTTGCAATATTGTGTATTGTTATCTTCAAAATGGTTGTTTACACTAAAAGATACAGACATGTAAAATTGATTTAATCATATGAGTATTAATTGTTCTTTCAAAATAACAAATATATTCAGCAGTATGTTCCTTTTAGTTATCTTATACATACATATACACAAATTCACACCTTTTGCTTTTCCCTTCCCCTTTTCCCCTTTTTCCCTTCCCAATTACTTTTGCTCTTCAAGCTATTTTTACCCTTACATAGTAATTATTATAGATTTTGGGTCATAGATACCATTTTCAGTTTCTTACACTAGGGAGATAATACGGTATTTACACATGTGGGTTTGATTTATCTCACTTCTGAGTATGGTCTCAAGTCGTGACCATTTGCTTATTAAAGTTTCAATGCAATCTTTCTTAATAGCTGAGTAGTACTCCACTGTATAAAAATACCACATCTTTTTTATCCATTCTTTGACTGATGGGTACTTGGGTTGTTTCCAAGATCTGGCTATTACAAATTGGGTTGCCATAAACACGGATGCACATAAATCACTGTGGTATGATGTTTCAATTCTTCTGGGAAAATGCCCAGAAGAGGGATAGCTGGGTTGAATGGGATCTCTAATCCTAGCTTCTTGAGGAATATCCACACTGACTTCCACGGTGGTTGCACCAGTCTACACTCCCACAAACAGTGGAGAAGAGTTCCTTTTTCCCCACAGCCCCTCCAGTATGTGTTGTTGCTTGATATTTTAATCTTGGCCATTCTTTCTGGAGTGAGATGGAATCTCAGTGTTGTTTTAATTTGCATTTCCCGAATGACCATTGATATTGAACATTTTTTCATAGATTTATTTGCCATTTGTATTTCTTTCTCTGAGAAGTGTGTATTCATCTCAGATGCCCATTTTTGGATTTGGTCCTTGAATTTTAGGGGCCTGATTTCTTTTCATTCTTTATATGTTTTAGATAGAAGTCCTTTGTCTGATGGACAATTGGCTAAGATATTTTCCCAATTCGTGGGTTTTCTTTTCACTCTGTTAGAAATTTCTTCTGACATGCAAAAGATTTTTAGTAAGATGAGATCCCAGTCATTGATTCTAGAAAATGTTTCCCATGCAATTTGATTTTTGTTCATGAACTCTCTGCCTACTCCTATGTCATCAAGATTTTAACCTACTCTGTCTTCTAGTAAGTTTAGTGTCCCTGTTTTAATATTCAGATCTTTGACCCATTTTGACTTTATTTTAGTGCATGGTGATACACATGGATCTAGTTTTAGTTTATGGCATATAGAAAGCCAGTTTTTTCAGCACCATTTGTTAAAGAGGCTATCTTTCTTCCAATGTACGTGTCTGGCCCCTTTGTCAAAGATGAGGTGGCTAAGTGTGTTTGTAGTTGTGACTGTATCTTCTAATCTATTCCATTGATCTTCAGGTCTGTTTTGATTCCAGTACCATGCTGATTTGATCACAGTAGCTTTGTAGTATAGTTTCAAGTTGGGGATTGTGATGCCTCCTGCCTTCCCTTTGTTGCCCAGAATTGCCTTTGCTATTTTAGGTCTTCTCTGGTTCCAGATGAATTTCAGGAATGCTTTCTGTAGCTCTGTGAGGTAGGCAAGTGGTATTTTGATTGGGATTGCATTAAATCTGTATAATAATTTTGGGAGAATGGCCATTTTCACAATGTTTCTTCTTCCTATTCATGAAGAGGGAATATCTTTCCATTTTCTGAAATGTTCTCCGATTTCCTTCTTTAGAGTAATGTAATTTTCACTGTATAGATGTTTTACTTCCTTTCTTAGACTGATTCCTAAGTACTTCATTTTTTTGGATGTTATAATGAAGGGTGTGGTTTCTCTTATTTCTCTGTCAGTGACTTTCTTGTTTGTGTACAGGAATGCTATTGATTTTTGAGAGTTTGCCTTGTATTCAGCTACATTACTAAATTTGGTTATTACATCTAGAAGTCTTCTAATGGATTTTTTGGGGACTTCTATGTAGAGCACCATACCATCTGCAAATAATGATAATTTCACTTCTTCCTTTCCTATCCTTTTTCCCTTTATTTCTTTCTCTTGTCTAATTGCTCTGGCTAATATTTCCAGAACTATATTGAATAGGAGTAGTGATGATGGACATCCTTGTTTTGTTCCTGATTTTAGGTTGAAAGTTTTCAGTTTTTCTCAATTTAGTAAGATGTTGGCTGTTGGTTTATGATATATGGCTTTTATCAGGTTGAGGTAGAGACCATCTATTCCGATTTTCTGTAGGGTTTTTATCATGAATGGGTGTTGGATTTTGTCAAAAGCTTTCTCTGCATCTATGGAGATGATCCTGTGTTTCGTGTCCTTGGCCCTGTTGATATGGTTTATTACATCTATTGATTTGTGTATGTTGAACCCTCCCTGCATTCCTGGGATGAATCACACTTGATTATGGTGTGTAATCTTTCTGATAACTTTCCGTATTCTATTTGCCAGTATTTTATTGAGGATTTTTGCATCTATGTTCATTAGGGAGATTGACCTGTAATTTTCTCTTTTGGTTGGGTCTTTTTCTGGTTTTGGTATTAGGGTAATACTTGTTTTCAGGAATGAGTTAGGGAGACTTACTTCTGTTTCAATTTCACTGAATAGTTTGAGGAGTGTTGGCATTAAGTCTTCCCTAAATTTCTTGTAGAACTCAGTGGTCAATCCATCAGGTCCCGGGCTTTTCTTTGTTGGTCGTGTCCTTATTACATTTTCAATTTCATTATCTAAAATTGGGTTATTCAGCAACTTTACATCTTCTTGATTCAGCTTTGGTAATGTATAGGTTTCTAGGAATCTGTCCTTTTCTTCTGTGTTATAGAATCTATGTGAGTAAAAGTTTTCGAAATAGGTGTTGATGGTCTTCTGTATTTCCACAGGGTCTGTAGTGATTTTACCCTTTTCATTTCTTATTACATGGATCTGAGTTTATTCTTCCCTCTTTGGTAAGGTTGGCTAGATGTTTATCAATGTTATTTACTCTTTCAAAGAACCAACTCTTCGATTCATTCTTTTTATTGTTTTCTTAGTTTCAATTGCATTAATTTCTGCTCTAATCTTAATAGTTTCCTCCCTTCTTTGGGCTTTGGACTTGACTTGCTCTTCTTTTTCTAGAAGTTTGTGGTGCAGCATTAGGTTGTTTATGTGTGTTCTTTCCATTTTTCTGATATGAGAATTTAGTGCTATAAATTTCCCTCTGAGGACTGCTTTCATTGTGTCCCACAGGTTCTGGCAATTTGTATTTGAATTTTCATTCAATTGTGGATATTGTTTAATTTCTTCTTTACCTTATTCTGTAACCCATTGGTTATTTAGGAGAGTATTATTTAATTTTCATGTGTTTATGCAGTTATTGTAGGTTTTTTGTCATTCATTTCCAATTTTACTGTGCTATGGTCAGATAATATGCAAGGAATTATTTCAGTTCCTTTGCATTTAATTAAGCATGTTTTGTGGACCAGTGTATGATTTATTTTAGAGTATGACCCATGTGCAGCTGAGAAGAATGTGTATTCTGATGTTGATGGGTGGAATACTCGGTACACATCTACTAGGTCCATTTGTTCACAAGCTTGATTCAGTTCTGTTATTTCTTTGCTGATTTTTTGTTTGGTTGATCTGTCTCTCTGTGACATTGGGGTGTTACGGTCCCCTGTTATAACTGTATTATTCCTTATTTGGTTTTTCATATCTATTAAGAATTGTCTTACATAGTTGTGTGCTCCCATATTTGGTGCACATATATTTATGATTGTAATCTCTTCCTCTTGAAGTTTTCCCCTAACAAGTATGTAGTGACCTTCTTTATCTCTTGATCATTCTCGGTTTGAAGTTTGCATTGTCTGCAATCATAGTAGTTACCCCTACTTTTTTCTGGGTTCTTATTGCATGGAGTATTGTTTTCTAGCCTTTGATTTTTAGTCTGTGAATTTCCTTTTGAGTGAAATGTGTTTCTTGTACACAGCATATTGTTGGGTTTTGTTTCTTAACCCACTCTGCTAGTTTGTTTCTTTTTATTGGTGAGTTGAGACTATTTACATTAATTGATAGAATTGATGTGTACTGTCTCATTCCTGTCATGATATCTTTCTGTTGTTGGTTTTCTACATTTTCTGTTTAATTATTTGCCCTGCTTAGCAGTTTCCTTTTGTTGTTGTTCTTAAGGTTGTAGCTATCTTTGTCTGTTTCTAGAGTGTCTTTCAGTACTCTCTGTAGTGTTGGTTCGGTGGCCATAAATTTCTTCAGTTGTTCTTTGTCATGAAAGTATCTTATTTCTCCATCAATTTTTAAGGATAGTTTTGCAGGGTACATCAGTCTGGGTTGAACGTTGTTTTCTTTCAGGATTTGAAATACTTCACTCCAAGCTCTTGTTAACTTAAAGGCTTGTGTTGAGTAGTCTACCATGATTCTTATAGGCTTTCCTACATAGGTGATCTGTTTCTTTTCTCTGACAGCCTTTAGTATTTTGTTCTTGTGTTGTGTTTCTGATACCCTTATTGTTATATGTCTGGCTGAAGATTTAATTTGGTTATGGTTAATTGGGGTTCTGTATGCCTCAGTTACCTGTATTTCAGATTCTCTTCCCATGTTTGGAAAGTTTTCTGTTATTATTTCTGTGAATAGTCTTTGCAGGTCATTAGTATTGACCCCTGCTTTTTCATTTATGCCTATTCATCTTATGTTATTTCTCTTGGCATCATCTTGCAGCTGTTGAATTGTTGTTTCTTGGTTCCTTAATCTTTTTAAGAGATCTTTTCTTTTGTGACCATAAGCTCCCATGCTGTCTTCAAGATCTGAGATTCTATCTTCAGCTTCATTCAAGTTGTCTTTCAAATTTGCCATGGAATTTTTAATTTCCTGCATTTCCCTTTGCATGTGTTTCATGCATTCTCTTTTTGTCTTATATTGTTCATTCAAAGTTTGCATCACTTTTTTTAAGTTCTTGTATTGTTTTTGTCTTGCTGTTTTTTAGGTACACACAACCTTTCTTTAATAATGATTGTCATTTCATTTTTTTGTTCAGAGATTATTTCTGATTTGAGTTTCTCTATAGCTTCATCGAGCTGTTTGTTTACTGCATTTGCTATCATTTCAGAAAGTTCAGTTGTGTGACTCCCACTGTCTTCCATTTCAGTGTCTGTTGGGTTGTTCTCAGTGGGCTGGAGGGTTGAGACTGCCTCTTAAGTTTTCATTTTTTCATTTTCTTCTGGGACCTGTGTGGCTCTGTGTCCTGCGAGGTTGACCGAGCATTTCCCTTGTGGGTTGCTCTGAGTCGCTGGATTAGTTAGAGCTGGATCTTCTGTGCAGCTAGTGAGGGCGCACTGCTGGAGTGTGCTGGTGGAGCCTCTGCCTTAGTGGGTGGGGGCCAATGCCTCCTGGTCCCAGGTAGCTAGGCAGAGTGTACCCTGGAGTGTGTCACCATCTGTATCCTGAGTCTGGCTGCAAGGAGTTCATAGCCTCTGGATTGCCAGGCATGCTTGGGTAAATCCCCAGCCTACAGTGCTGGGGCCTTGTTCCTGGTGGGCAGGCATGCAACCTCTAGGGCCCACCACATCAGCAGCTCCACTGAAGTATGGAGCTCGCATGCACTCTGTACTCTGGTGGGGGGAGCCCAAGCTCTCCAAGGCCCTGCAGCTATGCTGGTCAGT